>PNEQ01001753.1:14114-26610 GCA_003012365.1 Medauroidea extradentata | reverse complement strand
CTTAGTTTATATGTATTTATTTCAATGTTACTGTTTTAAATTGTTATATAAAATATGTGTTGCTTAAAAGGATAATGATGGGCAGCTATGGGGATGGTGGAGGCTGAAAAAAAAAGTTTGTTGTGTAGGCGTGTTGTTATAATAATATTAATTATGGTCAGGGAAATTTTTAATGATTGGTCAGTGAAAGTCAGGGAAATTCATTTTAATATTTCTGTGGGAACCCTGTATATTCAGTTATGGCTTGCTAAACATGTTCAGCATAGTGTGTAACCAGGACCAGTGATGATACTGAAATAACTTTTTGAAAAGCAAATTTAAAGCTACTTGTTCAATTGCTGTAAGTAACAATATTAAAAATACTTTCTGTAACATAACTTGAAGATTTAGTGTTCAAATATGTCTTGCTCCTCCTGTTGTTACATCCTGGAGCTATCGACTTGCTGTGTTGTATCCCGTGCGAACTTGGTAAGTGGTGCTTAATGGACGTGTGTATGACGTGTTAGTGGCGTACTGAAGCAGCAACAGCACAGCCCAGAGTGGGGCAGCGAGGTGCGGGAAATCCTCGCAGAGGGATTCAATAAGCCCAGGAAGGGGCACGATGCTGGGGACCACCCGCCCATCACCCCCATGAAGCTGGCTACGCGCTCTGAGCTTGACGGGGACGCGTGGAAGATTTATGACTACATCACCCGCCACTTCATAGCCACGGTGAGAGATGCCATCATGTTGGCCGGCTGCTTTCAGGTTGTGCCCCTGTCACTTGAATGCTACTATAAAACAAACAGATTATCACATGCAATTACAGCAAAACCTATCTAATAATCACTTCATTGAATCTAGATTTACATAGGTTTTGATATTTAGGTTTGGATTAACAGTGATCTACAATTCGTTTAAAGTTATAAAAAAATTGATCTTTGTGATTAGACAGGAAATTGTGGCAGCCGTACCAGTAACATAATTTTTTTTAATTACTCAACTTTATGTGACATCATAATGCGAAGAAAAAAAAAGTGCAGTTTATAAAACATACAAACTTGAATAAAATAAACTAGTATGTATTTTTTAATTATTGGGAAAGATTACAGTAGTACTATTTTGTCAAACTGAAGAACATTTTTGGTGTATGCTAAAACCTGTGTGATGCTACAATTTTTCTTCATATTTAAATTGATTTTTACCTTTCAGCTTTGAACACACACAAGTATTCATGTAACAAAATACTTAATTTGGAACTAAGGTCTCAAATTTAGAACTTATATTGTCACCACTACCAAACCTTTTATTTTAAATTTTTCATCGTGCAACATTCAGGAAAGTGTTTTGCATCATAGTTCATTATCATTTTATGTTATTTCCAGCGTGTGACCAGGGCGGCCTGGTAAAATTCCTCTGTGCTCCCTCCATACTTCCTCTGTTCTCCCTCCATACGTCCTCTGTTCTCCCTCCATACGTCCTCTGTTCTCCCTCCATACTTCCTCTGTTCTCCCTCCATACTTCCTCTTTTCTCCCTCCATACTTCCTCTGCTCTCTCTCCATACTTTCTCTGTTATCCTTCCATTATTGCTGTGTTCTCCCTCCATACTTCATCTGTTCTCCCTCTTCTTCCTATTTTACTGTCTCCTAGTCAGCTCCTCTTTTTTGACACCCTCCTTCACCTGTTCCTTCCATCATTTCCTTGTTCGCTTAGGTCTTCAAGACTTTGTCAGTTTCAGCATTTTCCAATGCATCCTCTCTCTGCTTGTTTTGTTAACATGCCCATACCACCTTATTCATGCTTCCTCTACAATATCTGGGATTACCTGTACCTGTATCATAGCATTCCATAGTTACTATCATGGGTCCAGACAATAAGACAAGGCAGTTTGCTACATAGAATGGCATCTGTCAGCACATTGTGTAAAGTGCTTGTGCTATTGCCAACAAACTATGTGTAGCAGTAAGATTTGGTTTACCAGTGTGTTTGTCAGCAAGTGTCATACATGTAAATTAATTAAAAAATAAGTTATGTTGATTTAAATTTAGGTAATTTTTAACGTTTAGTTAGGTAACATTAAAAATTTATGACTTACATAAGTGAATATATTTATTTTGTAGGTCAGCTCTATAAAGTACTGTATTGTATTTCTTCAAAATTGTCATTTTAAGTTCCTGGAGAAATACCTTCATTTTGCCAGTTGTACAGTAAACCCCCGATCTAATGACATCGGATCTAACGACATAATTTCCAGGAACCATGGAATAATTAATATTTTAAAATTTTATCAAAGCTAAGCAAAGTGAATAGATCGCACTAAAACGTTAATTAAAAATAACTATGCCTACATTTAAACAATAACATAATGCAGTTATCATAAATTAGTAATATGCAGCTGCGAAACAAAAAAAACTGTTTAAAAATGCTAGAAACTTTGGCTGGAATATAGTTGAAGCGCGCGCCGGGTGCATAGGCCGCCCACGTAACACCGACATATGGGAGACGTGATGACTAACGCTGCCTTATCTCCTGCTCCCGCTCACGTCTCCAGGCTACGCAGTTCAATACACGACGCGTGGCATAGCAATGGTAATTTATGACCTTTTTTGAGGAACCATAAAAAATTCGGGTCAAAAAATTGAAAATTTAAGGAAAATAGTCCATGTTGCAATTTCCTTTGTCAGTGCTGTGCTTTAAGAAACACGCCGCTAAACATAGAAACAATCCCTCCTGACTGTTCACGCCAGCCAATAAACATTCACCGCCCCCCTGCCCCCCATCCCACGAACAACCCAAATTGTGCTAGCACGCACGCGCATCAACTGCCGACTGTCTGATAGTCATGTGCAACTAGCATCTTGTCTCGCCACAAAGCAGAGCCACGTGTTTGTTTTTCCTCTCCCACTCGGCGACTCTCTCCCATGTTTCCATGTCTTGTGATAGCCCAGGGGGATGGGAGTTGATTAGACAGGTTTTTTTTTTTTTTTTCACCCTCAATACAGCACTGCAAAAAAAAGGACCAGCAGTCTGTAAAAGACTCCTCTAGCTGCAGAATTGAGCTCTGCTTGACCTTGACAACTTCTGCTGTATTATGGATCATTCGTTGTGTGGCTATGAAAGCGCTGCGGATTAAAAACAGCCTACGACGCAAACGCAACAGTCCCGTCGCCGTGTGCGGCATGTGGGCTGATAAGGTTTTTGTTTTATGCTTGCTCGACAGTGGAGCAATAAGAGCGACTGCAGCCAGCGCGCCGAGAGCCATTTCATCTCTATTCGCAGTACAAAGCATTAAACTGGTGCGTTGTGCATAGTTTCGTGATTATTACAATAGGCCTACAACTTTTAGCAACAAATAATTTAGTCGTTACTTTATACGCGACAGTACCTTGAAAAGTCAATTTTTTTTATGGTTCTAAATTTGCGTTCATAATATGCGTTCAGAGTTTTAAAAAAAATACGGACATTTTTAAAAATGTTTCTTCTTTAGTACGCGCTTTTATTAGTATCGCGTAAATGCTTATAATGGCAACAGGCTGTAGCAGTTCTTGCGCAATAAAAAAAAGACTTGATGGCTGTACTGAAAGGTTTAAAAATCACTGCCGTATACATCCACGTAAATAATACGAGTTGTTCTGTTGTGGTCTGAATGTGGGTGCTTCGCGCGAGACAAGCAGGATGAATCACGTGCGCATGAGCTGCCCGGAGGCAAGCCAAGGCCAGCGGCCCGGCCACTCCCCTCCCCCATCATACACTACTAGACCGCACACACCGCTCCGCCACACACGTCACGGTGGGGGATTGTGGGGTAACATTTTATTTGGAAGACACCTTTTCATCGTACTAAAATATAGTTTTAATGAAAACTTTTTTTAAGTCAGTAATTGTTATACATTAACTTTAAGAAAAACAGACTTAAAATTTTTTTTTTGGGGGGGGGGGTCAAAATTAATTACCTCGAGACTAATGACATCGCCGATCTAACGACATAATTACCCAGCACCGTGCAATGTCATTACATCGAGGGTTTACTGTACTTACAAATGTTGCTTATTTTAAAATTAGTCTTATGTGTTCTTGTCTGTCAAAAGGTGACATAACCTGACTCTTTCTAAAATGTAATGATTTTTTTTGTTAGTTATTTTGCTCGGAATGTAAGCAAATTTATTGTCAGTTTCAGCAATTCTTTTTTCATGGTAGGTTTCAAGAGACTGTACATACTTGAGTACAACTGCGGTGTTGAAAGTTGGCACGGAGACATTTTCTTCCACTGGCAAGGTTCTACTGGACCCAGGATACACCACTATCATGCACTGGCAGGCATTTGGGAAGAATGAGTTTGTCCCGACATTTTCTCAGGGTGAAATGGTCAACATCAAAGACGTGAGTATGATTTAACATAATCTTCAAAATTATTAGACCCGGTAAACTCAATTTATTTTACATTTACACCATTTATTATTTCGGTTATCATGTTTGGCATGCACTGGCACGTAAGAAGCCCATCTATTTGGTTTCTATAATATGGCAATTTAAATTTGTTTGTATACAGTGGAACCTCGTTAAGGCGAGAGTTGACAATGAGGACAGAAATTGTCGTTATAACAGAAGCTCGTCTCAACTGATATTGCCGATAAATCGTCAGTTCGCCGCCTTCCTCCTCCCCCCCCCCTTCTATCAAACTACGTAAAACTGAGAGTGCCTATGCCATGTTATGCAGGACCACAAAAAACTAAACACCCTGTATCTCGAAAACTACTGGAACGATTTTAACAAAATTTTATATATGTTCACGTCATTGCTACCTCGCAACAAAAGAACAAAAAAATCAAAATAATATTGTTTTTCAAAAAACCAAAACTTCGTTTTTTTTATATATATATATATATATATATATATATATATAAATATATATATATATATATATATATAAAACAACAATTTTTTGGAGTACTATATTCTCAGCGACGTAATGTCAGTGTCTTATAAACACATTAAAAAAGTTTCACATTTATACCTTAACATATACTGTAACATTCGTGGACGAATGACGATGCAGTGTTGATTACCGTATTTACTCGTGTATAGCCCCACCCATTTTTAACCTAAAATTTACGTTTCGATTGAGGGGTGGGGCTATACACGAAACAAATCTAAAAAAAATTGAGGTGTTTTTAATTGATGTTGAACAGAATTTCGTTAGGCCTTTTTACTTTGTTTACGAAATCAACAACCGGCAAGACCGGCCCCGCTTGTTTATTTACGAAATCAACAAGCGGCAAGACTGGCCCCGTTTGTTTATTTACGGAAACAAGCGACAAGCCGGCAAGACCGGCCCCGCAGTGTGCGTGGCCGTGATGCCGGCCCCGCAGTGAGCGTGGCCGATATGCCGGCCCCGCAATGTGCAGCGAAATCTTTTGTGTTGCTGTGCGACTGAAAAAAAAAATCGATGCTTGAAGTGGGAGAGGCCAAGGTCAGATCACAGCTGGTACAGTTGACGTGCACCGCTAGGCCATTCAACAGGTGTTATTTTTTTTAGAGTGTGGTGGTGCATGAACAGTATTACAGCCATATACAGTACTTAACGGTTGTAAGGTTTAAATAGCTCTTTTATCTTTAGGCGCCGTTTTCAGCTTCTCCTGCTGTTGGCACCACGTACGTACACTTTTCCGATCAATGTCGAAGTTCTTTGCAGCTTTCTTCATCGAATTTTCCAATGCATACTTCACGACCTTCAGTTTGAATTCCGCCGTAAAACTACACCGTTTCTTTTCCATCGCAGTGATAGTCCATGCAACTCGAACTAATTATCGTAGTATCCCGTACGAACTAATGAAGATAGGTAATAAGACACGGGAACAGCAATCCACACGCATACAAACACGGTACGGTAACAGACTGGCGAGTGGCGTGGCGACTGACTGTCTACACAGCACAAAGCTACGTGCGTGCTCTCAGCCAGCCAGCCTGCCGCTACAGCGCGCTGTTGCCAAGTCAGCTTTCTACCGCTCAGCATTTGCCGCGCACGTCGTAAAACTCACGTTTGCATTTAAGGTATAAATTGATATTGACACACGGTTTATTTTTAAATATATCAGCACATATTCTACCATTGCATCTTGCTTCTGTTGCATCTTTACTAGTGTAAAATCAGGGGTGGGGTTATACAAGGAATATTTATTTTTCTTAAATCGAGTATTAAAAATTGGGGGGTGGGGCTATACACGGAGGGGGGCTATACACGAGTAAATACGGTATTCATCTGCTTATGTGATACTAATACACACGTTAAAACAATGGCACAGTATACGCACTTCGAAACATCACCTCTTGTGACATATTTTCATACAAGGAAAAACATTTTTGTGTATGAACAAACGAAAATAATTCTCATCTGAATGCTAAGTTATGTAACGCTATCTTACAAACATAACATGACTGCGTTGAATTCTGGCCTCTAGGGTAGCGTGGGCTGCTACCACCAGGAGACAAAGGTGACACAATTTTCTTTGTGTGTACACGCATTGATATAGAGTCGACTCAGCGCACAGTATCGATCTCCGCTTATCGCTGTGATGCTTGCTCCATCAGAATTATAGTTTCAGAGTTTCGCGCAAGAGCGCACCACCAGATGTACGGGATGCCGCGTACAATCGATTCTGTCTCGCAACTCTCGATGTTCACTTCCGAGCGCACCACAAATTGTTTACGTGACACATTCCGCCATTTTTCTGTCGTTATAACGTACGCAACCATGAAAATGCTTTCGTATTAAACAAATTAATTGACGTTGTATTTAATACAGAAATTGACGGTGCATAAAGATACTGTCGTTGTGGCCGTATTCTCGTCTTAACCCATATTCATCTTAATGAGGTTCTACTGTAGATATACTCTGTTAATAATATTTTGATGTGACTAATTACAGTAGAACCCTGTTATAACGTTTTTCAAGGGACCTGTGAAAAAAAGTGTTATATGCAGGAAAATGTTATAAGCAGGAATCAATATTTTTAGACCAATAAATGGATATTACATTAAAGTAACTTAAACCTTCGTAGTTTGTGTACAGTAAATGAGGCTGTAGTTACTAAGCCATCAGAAACATGATTAATACATACATAGTGTGTATAATAGAGGCTTTCCCACTTGTTTAGGTAGTTTCATGATCGTCATCCTCAGGATCACTGTCTTTAATATCACTGGCATGTACATTTATGACACTTTCTCAGATATAAATTAGTTTTTTACAGTTGCTTTTAGTCTCCAACTTAGTTAGTATATCTAAAATATTACAGTACAGAAAAATGTTACCCGAGTTGTAGTTATGTCCGAGAAAAAAGTGATGTTATATGCAGGAAATGAAAATAACAGTATTGTTATAAGCAGGAAATAAAAGCATTATGCCTTATGAATAAATAGTGGGACCAAAGAAAAGTTATGTTATATGCAGGAAAATGTTATATCCAGGAATGTTATAACAGGGTTCTACTGTAATTATTCCAAATTTATCAAAAGTGAGGTGTATCAAGGATTTATACTGCGGAATCCAACATAGTAATTGGGGATACTAGTCAAAATATTAAAATTAAAATTTTAATAAAAATTTTAATTTAACTGCTAATGTGAGTTTGGAAGTAATAATTTTTACGGTTTAAATTTATTTGTTTTGTATGATGTTTGGACTCATTTTAAAAATAATTAAATTTTAATTCATCTTTTCTAAATATATTTTTCTTGTATTTTGTTCTATGTATGATTTTTATTTTCACTTCGGTGATGAGTTAGCCTCCACTTGGATGTGAATCATCTGGCAATATGAAATTCAGGCTCGAGGAGGCACATAGAGGGGCATGCAGCCTGGTTAGCAAGCTCCATGTTTTTCGCATTGTGGGTGCTAGTGGTGTGTGCAATGGGGCACTGGCATGGTATTGCAACGCAAAACTATTTGTCTGTAGGGCTGTGGAATGTGTCTCCAATTAGCATATATATTTTTTTTTATTATTAAAAGGATACAATAATGCTGATGACATTTATTGATAACTATATTGGGTTGATCTTCAACATCTGAAACCTTTTAGTAAAAATTTCAAAGTGACTTGGAGCCCAATGTATTAGTCTGCCCAAACTAGTACATAATGTGGCGTGTTCGTCCCAAACCTATCTGTCAGAGCTTGTTCACTGGCATGTAGAGATGGCCGGCTGAGTGTTATTAGTCGGACTGCAGTGGCCGTGGAAAGGGGTTGCAAGAAGCGTTGGCGAGGGAGACCACGGACTTGATGGCGTAGTAGGATGACTTCATTGTAAGTTCTATCAGTTTTCATTTGTATTTAAATTTAATCTTCATATGGGTTAGCTTGATACATACGTAATTTTGTAACTTCTTTCCATTTGATCATATGAAGTTGTGATTACCGCTATATTCACAGGCGAACATGTCTGAACTTAAATTTTTTATTTATTTCGAGAAAAGTAAGTTGTAAACACTCACTGTTCAGATTTACCGGTCGGAGTAAATAGTATGGAAAGAACAAAGTTTACCTTTTATTGAAACAAATAAATGTAATCATCTTAATTGCAAGTGTATCCTAAACCGCCATAATTTAAGCCAGTCTATTTAGCATCCCCCAACAGCTGCAACGTTAATTACAATGAACAGTCAGTTTACAAAGACAGTTTGACTAAGCAACTATTTGTTTTGACCAGCAACAACTGTGCCTGTCCCAAGAGAGAGAAAACCCACTTGACCGGCTCCCAGAGTAGGGACAGTTTGAATCCAACACCATTCATCCCTCGTCCCGTGGTACAACAGCCTTGCAACAATGTCAACTTAAACTCAAGTTATATTACCTTAACCAAAATAACATTTATTGACAGTTACCAAATATTTACTCATACTTATCCAGTACCTAGTCAAAGTTTCCAAACAGAGGATGAATGGCCACAGAGCTGACACCAAAAAAGCCATAGCTGGAGTGGAGGTTGATCCACATGAGAAGCCAGTTGCTGCACATGCAGCACTTCATAACTCCAACTTTGATTCCTGTTATACAACCAGAGTGATGAGGGCCCTACCAGAGTTGAAAAACAAAAACAAAGCAGAATTAAGACGCTGGGAACTGGCACATCAATACATCACAAAATCCAGACAGCCACCTGGCCTTAACTTCAGATAACAAACCCACATTTCAAACTTCCCGCCACACCTTAGTTCGCCCTCTGGCCGCTAGGTGTCCTGATTACCAACCACCGCTGGACAATAGACTTCAGTGTGCCTCCACTCACCTGATGAAGCAGATGTAGTCTGCGAAACGTTGTGACAGCGCGTCTGCGGAGAAATGTGTTCGTCCTGTGTGTGTGTGTTTCTATCTGCGAGTACCATCCTGTGAGTACTTGTGCACAATTCTTTCTGTTTTAATTGTAATTAGTAACCTAGCGGCCTTTCCCTTCATTTTCCAAATTTCTAGTTACAATTTTTGAATATATTATATTTTTAATCTGTTTTATTGGTTATGAAATGCACAGTTACCAAACATTTAGGAAGTCACCTAGTGTATTTCGTCATAGGTACCTAAGTCACTGTTGTTTGTTTCTGAATGGCGGGAAGTAGGCTACAAGGCCAATAATGCCATGTCTTGCCGCCCAAGGAAGCCAGTTTGACACTGATGAAACGTCGTGACCGCATTTATGCGAAAAAATGTGTGTTGTCTCTTCAAGTATGTGTACCTATTGACAAGTATTATCTGTAAGTACTTGTACCTCTGTCTGTTATATTACTTTGTTTGTTTCTGAAAAACAGTGACTTCGGTTTTAAAAGTAATTACCTACTTAGTTTCTCCAGACATGAAAAGTGCAATTTTTAATTGTGTTGTTTTACATTGCAGTCAAAACTGGTTGAGTGTCAGACTTGCCCTCCAGACTATCTCTCGGAGGCAGAACTTATAACACTGATGGAAAAACACGGTATTGGAACTGATGCGTCTATACCAGTTCATATCAACAACATTTGTCAACGTAACTATGTTACTATTGTATCTGGACGTCGACTGGAGCCTACGCCTTTGGGAATAGTATTGGTGCATGGCTATCAGAAGGTATGTTACTTTCGTCTAAAAACTATGTTGTCTGTAAACAACTTTATTTATTAATCACGTTAATATCCTCGTGGTTTCTATTTAGAGACACTGAAACATATATATGTAAAGGAATCACTTGGTTTAGTGTCCGAGTCTCTCTTTTACCTCTTAGAACTGCATTATCTGGTCCCATCTGAAGTTTTAACCATACCAGTACAACCATCATTCAGTTATTAAACACTTCCATTGTAAACATCCATTGTAAACATAATTTTTTGCGGTCCCTTAAAAATTGCTGTAGTACACTACACCCCTGATTTTACAAACCCTGGATTTAACAAGGGTAACGATTTTACAATTACGCTCTCAGGAACCCTCAAATAACAATAAAATTCTATGAAAGATTTGTGATAAATTACATTTAAAATGGTTTAAAAATTCATGGTGGTAAAATATGAGTTGTAGATTTGTAATTATTGCATGGCAAGTGACAGTATTAAAAACAAAACAATCACGATGTAATTCTGATAAAAATTTGGCAATAATGGTTTTTAATACAGTGTATCGTGTGCTGCGACCACCCGTGCCTAGCCAAACCACTCACTCTGCCATTACTTCGTAGTATTACGACATAGGCCACACTACAGTCACATTGTTCCGGCACATGCGAAACGCTCATTCAACTATACCGTATTTGCAGGCATATAGGACGACCCCGCATATAAGACGAGTCATGGTTTTGAAGGTGCAAAGTCTTGGGGGGGGGGGAAGTAAATTACTAATTTCGAAGTTCTCGACATAAATTTTTTTTTTTTTCCTTTGCCAGAAACATTAAAAATTAAGTTTAAATATTTTCAATGCATTTATTGCCGTCATATAGACATCATATTTTTGTAAGGATTCGCCTGTTTCTGCTGCCCATTCATTGCGGTTCTACTTTGTATTCATGTCATATTGCCGATCTTCACCTTGAACTCACTGTTTTCTACTGCTGAGCGTAACGAAAATTGAGGTACAGCAAGTACTCGATTTACGTCATTTCGGATTAACGTTACTAATGTTCCTGTACCCAGTTTTAAATTTAAATTGTCGCTGATTCAGAATCACGTCATTAATCCATTCTTGCATGATCTCGTTTATACACTCTTACGCAATATTGTTAATCCATTTTTAGGCAACTGAACAGACATTCTTGTGTTTCAAAAAGTTTTGGCTTCTGGCTCACCCCGACGTAAATTGGGGGCGTATTGAACTGTACTGATTTTTCATTATTTTGTTTTGGTATAGGAAATTTTCACACAATCATTTTTGTGACGAGACACATTTGCAATATACTTTGGTAGAATAATCTCTCATGTGTGTCCCACCACGTGCAGATAGACCCGGAGCTTGTCCTGCCCACCATGCGATCGGCCGTGGAGGAGCAGCTGAATCTCATAGCCCGCGGCCAGGCTAACTTCTCTGCTGTCCTCCAGCACACAGTCGAGATATTCAAACTGAAGTTCCAGTACTTTGTGAAGAACATAGAAGGCATGGACCAGCTGTTTGAAGTGACCTTCTCCCCACTCGCTGCTTCTGGGAAGGCTCACTCCAGGTTTGCATTCTTCAGTCAGATGGAGTGGTGTGATTACAACATTTCCTTGAAGAAAGGAATTATTTTTTTATCATTTCATTGTCATTTATTATTGTTATTATTAATGCGTGACTAGTAGAAGCAGCAGTTGGATACTATAAATACATTGTTCTTTGATATAAGTTCAGCTGTTTAATTACTGCTTTTATTTAAACTTACAATTGTTTAAAAGTGAATGCAAAGCCTACAAACACAAATGTAGGTAGAAGAAATAGATTATTTTCTGAGATGTCTCAACCAAATTTTCTGACCAATATTTCTCCAGTCAGGACGGTTCAAACATAAATAAACTGTTTCATTTGAGTATTAACTCCAACCAGGGATCAGTTGCATGTGTGAATTTTTGTCTAGTTCTGTAAATTAATTTTTAAGATCTTTAATAGTCTACGTAACTAAAATTGGAGAACGAAATAAATTCTAGACAGATAAATATATGTACAGTCAAACCTCTATCCATCGTTTTTCAAGGGACCAATGAGAAAAAACGATGCATCCGAGAAAACGAAACATGCGGGAAACACGCAACCCCCCTCCCGCCTTACTTAAAAAAAACTAAAAACATAACCTCAAAAATTATTTTTAATAATATCCACCACATGAAAATTTGCTTGAAATATGTGTGTATTGAATATGGTCGTAGCTTCATTTGTATTACCAACGATCTAGTTTAACGTCAAAGGTGGCAATCCGAGACATTTGTGATGTCAGCATGCTTTTCACCGGGACATTTCTCTACCTCCTTTATTATTCCAAGGCATTCTTCAAGTGAGGGAACAGATTTTGAAGGCCGCGACACTTACGGCAATAATT
>PNEQ01001752.1:14014-41786 GCA_003012365.1 Medauroidea extradentata | reverse complement strand
TATATTCAAATTTTGGAATCGTTTGTTATGGGTTTAAATGTCATTTTACTGCTTTTGGGGGAATTGGAGTCTGTTGTATCACTCCGCCGAGGGATACCTTAGCTACCATGACCGTCCATGATTTAACAGTCGTGCAGGGATGGCGCGAGAGTAAGGTTAACAGTCGTGCAGTGATGGCGTGAGAGGAAGGACGAGTGTCAGGGAGATGGGGGAGAAAGCCTCGAGTCCGTTGGCGTGATTAAAAGAGACATAGACTTCTTTTTTCTTCTTTGCCTTTTATCACAGGCAGTAGTGAGGTGATGGGTGTTGCGGGGTTACGAACAGGGCCGAGTTTGTTCGTTATAGATATTCCTTAATGTGTTTCGTCAGTTTGTTTCCTTTTTTTTTTGTTTTGTTTAACTAAGCTAATAACTGGGTAGAACTTAGCCCATACAAGTCGGACGGAAGAATCATGGTAGCTAAGCGTCTGTAGAAAAGTGAATTTAAATGCAAATTGCAATATTTTTATTTATTTTTGTTATACTGAACGGTACCGAATTTTATGAAATGTAATGCACCTAGATAAATAAATATAACTGCTGATGAATCTGGAGAGTCTCACTTAAAGTTAAAACCTGGCTAATGGTGTAGAGAAAACTAATCCAACTGAGCTATCCGGCGCACTTCACGAAACATAACCTCAACGCCCACTACAGTGACTACAATAACCACAGCAACACGCAGCAGACGCAAAAGGGACGCGTCACAGTAAAAGGAAGCAGTACAAATCTTTCCATACTTCAATAGTCAATTTTATTTATCAGTCAGATGAACTGCAAGGATTTCTTTTGGAAGTACGAAAAGAAAATGTTGCAAAAAAATTAATTCTATTAAGCTTGCTTTTCCTGTTTGTCTGACATAGCTACACTACCCCCACCTGGTCACCCTCCCCGACTTTACCTGTAAGGTTAATCCTTCAGCTGCTGTGACGCTTTCACACATTCGTCCGGCTTGCAAACCTACCCCTCCCCCTTCTCATTCCTATTCCAAGCAAGGGCTTTTCTCTCAAAATAAAATACAACCCTTTTTTATACAACCAATGTCCAGTGTTTCTGTTGTCATTCATGATCAATATTCCTTCAACTTCAACCTGTATTTTCTACTTTCGGTTATTAATAATAGTTTTGTAATTTGACTATGAATTACGAGTTTGGATTACAGAAAGAGTACTGTCTTGCATTGTTGAGATTACTGACTATTTCGTAAATTCAAAGAGATCTTGGTTGCAATTGAGGAGTGAGGTCGAAACATGAAATAAATAAGTTAAGAATTGCAGATTACCAAGACGTTCGAAAGCTCTGCTTGCATGGTTCAGCCAAAAGCATGGGCAAGACATGTTGATCATGGGACCAACCAACCAGGACAAGGCAAATGCACTTGAAATGTTCCTAAAAGGTAATGATTTTAAGTGTTGTATTGCATAACTGGATTGCTTCAAGAAGCAACTGTTGCAGCCATTAAAAGTACAAAAAAATTTGCACACCAATGTAAAACAAAAGGTTTTTGTTGTTTCCATATTTTAATCATCTCATTCTACACCACACCATAATACTGTATCTGATGTTTGGCATAAAGAACGGGGAATAAACATGAACAGTTATTGGTGGTTTGTTTACGGACAACCATGGCAGCGGGCAGGTAGTAGCTTTCCTCACCTTCCTTCATGGAGACACTCACCTGCAGTTGGTGGTGAATGCCTCGACAGCACGCAACAGACTCTCCTTGCCGCCCCAGGTACGGCCTGCAAGCGCAGACAGCAGTACGCCCACCAGCTCACGTACTTCCACCTCTCCCAGACAGGAACCTACTTTGTCTGCCAATGTGGCTGCAGCACGTCCTGCCTGCAACAACGAGCAGATTCCTCTCAACACCCTCGTCCACCTATCCCCAGTCTGTGGATATCCGCTGTGTTCATCCACCTCCCAGCCAGATAATGGGACATTTGGCATGGAACAGTTAAATACAGTATATTATATTCATACAAAACCTCCGGAGTGTTTAATGTTCAACAGAAAACTGTTTTTTTTTTTAATGCAATAATATCTAGTTTCCTTTCTGCACATTAATGAAAAGAAAATATATACATATTTTGAAATATACTGATTTGCCATAGCATCATTATTCTTTCTCTCATAGCCTCCACCCCTGCACAACGCAGGCTATTTGTGGACACCTTATATAAATGGTGGCATGCGTAACATTAATATTGAATATTTTCAGCAGCCATTTTGCATATTAGTTATGTCACTTACTTCAATTCTCTTTAGTTGTTATGAAATAAATTTTTGGAAATTACACTCTTAAGCATATTTATTCTGTACAACTAAACCGGTTATGAATTTGTACAGAAAGCCCAACGACCCAGCTACATCAAGCTCTCCACCATTAGCATGCCCTGTAAGCTTCATAGTGCAATCAAAGGGACATGTGCATGCGGCTAGCTATAGGATAAATGCCTGGGAGGTGAAGAACCCCCAGAATACAAAGCTTGGAGAACTGACAACTAGGGGCTTAATCAGCGTTTCTCTTTCCTATAAAAATATTGTTACTTAACAATAGCAGATTCCAAACAATTATTTGGAATTCTGAGCTTAAAACCTGAGCCTTGGTCATCCAGAAGGTCTGCAGGGTGGCTGTCAGCAGTTCACAGACATTAGGCAAGTTGTTGAGTACCGCAAGCTGTGTGCTGAGTGGCGGGGGACCAGGAGGAAGTGGAGGAGGCAGAACTATCAAGATGTCAACTGTGTGCATAGTGCAAGAGATATACCTGAGCCTTGGTCGTCCAGGAAGAGGACTGGAGGGCAGTTGTTAGCAGTTCACAGACATGAGGAAGATTGTTGCGTAGAGCAAGCTCAGTGCTGGGTGCAGCGTCCTGCCATACTTCCTCCCATGTCTCAGTGCTACTGCTGCTCTCTACAACATATATGCACAACTCCAGCTGTACATTCTACAACCCCATACTTCATACATTACAGCTGATGTTTAGAGAAAGTAACCTGTTTTCATGGGTTTTCCAGTCATGTGACCAGGTCTCGTCAATCACCAGTTAATGTCTAATAGCCTGCAAGCAATTCAGTGTTTTACATTAGATGGAATTCAAAATACTTAAACATATTTCATACGTTTTTAAACATTTTACAAAATGTGACCAACTCATTGAATTTTTTTCACATTAGTTTGAGTCCAGAGACAGTAAACTTAAAAGCACCGAACATAAAAAAAACATTGTCCTTGTTTAACATTGTTGTTAGACTCTCAGAATTTCGCTAAGCAAAAACAACTCTAAATGAGGTACTGATACCTACATGTATGAACTTAAGTCTAGAAATAAGCATGAACAAAAGCCCAGTCTCAATTCACATGTCGCAAAATGTAACGAAAACGAGTTGTATTTGAGTCTTGGGCCGTTTAAACACAGCAGTGAAGCGCACAGCCACATACCTCACATGCCGGGCAATCGATAATACAGCGGAAGTTTACTACACACCTCACTGAAGCAAATTCCAATGTACTTGTAGACCTCAATTTTGAACAAATACATTAAAAATCTTGAGAAACAACAACGTGAAAAAGCTAATTTCAGCCATGTTTGAGGACATTAAAATAACACTTCCAACGTCACATTTACAAGTAGTCTGAAGTGTGATTTCTTATTGCAGATAAGCGTTGCGGATCCACATTTACTAGTGTCTGAGAAAAAACTTATCAATAACACACTGCACGCAGTTCCAGCTCGAGCCAAGTGGCCGCTTTAATGATAGCAGCCTGACTATTTTCACACATGAAGTCTAAAACCAGAATACTTAGTCACATTTCACTGCTCTCCTTGATGTTTACGTTCTTTCACTGTAAACTTCAATTGGTTTCTGTCAAGTTCCTAAGTGAGATTAATTGGCATGTTTATACTATTTTTATCACAGGAAATCCTTATTAAATTATGTATACTTCATTCAGCACTAAACCAACTCTAGGATGTCACAACCTTCTAGCGCAGGCACAAATGCAGATACAGACTCACCTGTACTCTTGGCGGAGTGCATGGCGAAGAAGATGAGAGGGAAGATGACACTGCCTTGGTCCTTGAGAACACCCGGGTGCCGCTGTAGCACAGACTGCATTGTATATGCGCATGCCGAGTGGTACGCCTCATCTGAAACATGCACTCACACCTTTACACATCATGTACCTGTATGTTCCTGATGGAGTGTCAACCTACAGGTGTTTTCTATTATTTGCACAGGAGCCACTGGGTAAAGAATACTATAATACATCCTTAACGTCATCCAGGGTTTCCATGTAAAACAGACTCTTTTCTCTGATTTATGGTGCACAAGTTGACATGGACCTTTAAATTGTAAGAGCCCTTATTGAGTCTTCATACTATTTTTTTTTATTTCAGGCCCTAAAGACTGAAATGATTAGCAAAATCTGAATACATAATTTACTGAAACATTCTTACTCACACACTGAGTGTCAGAGTGAGAGTGAGAGAGAGTGAGAGAGAGAGTGAGTGTAAATGTGTGAGAGTGAGCATGAGAGAAAGTGAGTGTGAGAGAGTGTAAGTGAGTGAGTGAGTGTGAGGGCCCCAAATAAACATAAGATAGCCAGTTCATACAATGTCAATATGTTACCACTTCTAGCTACAGTATAAAACTTTACTGTGGCATCCTTATACATAGTGTATGTACAATTTTGAGCTAACATTTTAAAAACTATGCCTGCCTCCACTTTCAATACATGTTATGTTAAATATTAAAACAGATTAAAATGTTTTATTGTTTTCACTTCACTTTAATGAAATTAATTAAAATTTGTAGAAATTTTGTTCAAATATATATTTCCAAACGATTAATGTTTCAATAACAATTCCACCCTACACTGACACGTGCAATGACCTGGTGTGTAGGTTGACACACATGAAAAACCAGTTGCAGCACATGCAGCAACACATCAATCCAGTTTTGACTCTTGCAACACCACCAGAGTGGTGAGGGCTCTACCTCAGCAGAACAACAGTGCTGAGTTAAGACGCTGGGAACTGGCTTACCAATACATCACCAAATCCAGACAGCCACCTTGGCCTGAATATCAGATAACCTCTCTTCCCCCTTTCCAACTTCCCGCCACTCCTAGTGTGTCCTCTGGCTGCTAGGTGAACTGATTACCAACCTCCGCTGAACAATAGACATCAGTGTGCCTTCACTAGCCACCTGAAGAAGCCGGCCCGGCTGGCGAAACGTCGCAAGCCTCCGCGCTTCTGCGGAAAATGTGTTTGTCCTTTCTTGTGTGTGGTCTATCAACGAGTACTACTTTGTAAGTACTTGTGCACCATACAGTAATAATATTTGTAATTCAAAAGATTTTACAGTTTTTTATAACATTTTAGATTGATGCATCACCAAAGTACTATCAGAAATTATGTTAATGCTGCCCCGCTTCCTCGAGGCTCAATATGGATATGGGTGAGGGTGGTCCACAGGCGAGGCACCGTTGACTTGGCTAGCTGTAGGGAGAGAGCTTAAGAGACTCCTCCTGTGGATTGATGAAAGCCTAGCGTGTCCAGGGAGAGTGGTGTCCCTTGTGTAGGGCCTACGCTGGATGCTTTTGTGCGAGCAGAGGAAGGGGGTTTCAGAATTCTTTATATGGGTAAGGTCGATGTCCACTCACCTTATCAAAATAGCTTTCTGAGCAGCTTCTTTTTGTCGTCAGATATGGGTGTGGCCCGCTTGGGCATTCGGTGGTCCTCTGTGATGATCTCCTGGATCCGCTGGTGGAGGAGAACAGGCCTAGGGGGAGTCTTGATAGGACTCAGTAACGGCATCTGGTGGCGCTGTATCTCCTTAAGTATTTTGCTGAACCGCACTCGTTTGCGGGTTCGGGCCTGAGGGGCCGAAAGCTGTCTATATTGAGCGCTGAGCTCAGGCAGGGTAGGCTCGGGGCCTGGTAGCTTCTGAAGCTCCGGAATTAGACCGGCAGGGTATGAGTCCTTTTCGGCGACTAATTGGTGTCGCGCCTTAGCGGCTTGCTGTCGCGGGCTTAATATCTCCTCCTGAGATGAGCGGGTCTCTACTTCAGACATTTAATTTAGAAAATAAAAGAATAAAGTTGCATTTCACTGGTTATATTGTTGACTCGTTCAAAGTACACAAGTTCACAAAACACTTTACAATTCTTCCTGATCTTTGTACACACTTATTTACAGAATTTACAACTGGCTTATACTTCTCTCACACTTTTAACCAGACTATGCCACTGAAATATTACTTTACTGACTTAGCACTGGCACTCTGCCACGTGGATCGACTGTTTCGTGGGAGCCTCCGACTACTGACTTCCGCTTTCCGGCGGATAACGCTGGCGCGCCTCGTGGCGGCCGATAGAGTTACGCAAGTGGGTGCGTTCCCAAAGCTACCGCGCGCTAGAGTGACCGACTCACTACGTCGTTTCTAGACACTCGGGAGGTAGAGTAGGTTTGGGTAGGAGGGTTTAGGTGGCAGGCTACCGCCACAACCCGTAAGGAAGGAGCGAGGGTTTAGGTGGCAGGTTACCGCCACAACCCTGGATAGGTGGTTAGTTGAGGGTAAGAGGGTAGGAGGGTTTAGGTGGCAGGCAACCACCACAACCCGTAAGGTAAGGGGAGAGTTCCTAGAGAACTCGGTAGGAGCCGAGCCCTGGGAAACACTGATTTCTGGATGGCGAGATGCGCCTTATATACCCGTCCGATGGGGTGGAAGTCCCGTTAGGCGGGTGGGTTCAAAATGGCAGCTCGGCCACTGGAGCTGTCTGCTCTGCAGGGTTACCAATGCAAGAAAACATAATTTCGCTCGCCTCATAAACACAACATATTCATTATTAAAATATTATTACGTGTTGCCGTTTAAACTCATTTTAAATAACAATCATACATTTTAGACACTTTAAATAATATTATTTACATCAAATATTTATCTCGTGCATAATTTATCTTATTTCACCAAAGTCCGTGCACGTAGTTTATGGCATCATGGCCATGACTGTAAACAAATAAATATTACGTGAAATGTTTTTCAGGTACGTGAGTCTTTCTTTACACACACAAATTATCACAATAAAAATAGTATTGGATTTATAACAAGTGCAAATAGCGTAATACTATGTACATATTCAGAAATCGGCAACATGTGGTTACGTTTTAGGCTTAACCTACAAATACAACCAAGGTTAACTTAGAAGGGAGGCGAGCTTTAGTATGGATATTATTAAGGACGCAGTGGCGATGAGTCAATGCTCACCACAGAATTTTAACACTTTGCTATTACATCCTAAAAGGCACTAGCATTCACTCGGGCCTTTGCCAATTGCCATATTACAGTTTAATTTTAATGTCCACGTAAAATGTTAGCATGTAAGTTAGTTAAGCAGAAGCCTTCACTTGTAAATAAGTATTTTCTTATGTTTCAGTGATTATCCAATATGTATTCTCAATGTTTAGATGATTGCTTCCAGCCACCTTTGTTAACCTTGTACCTTAGTTCATTCACAAACACAACAGAGTACCTCACCAGTAGTACCAATCCAGTGTATGGACTCTGTCAAGTGCAGTAATCAACAATCATTGAAAATATGTATGTAAATAAAATATAGTACTGTTAGTAATGATTTGAAAATTTAATATTATTATAAATATGCTTGTATATTTACTATAGTCTTTAATGGGAATATATTTATTTATTAATTAAGTCGGGATACTTGTTTATGTATTAGAGTAACTTTGTGCCATGAATGTATACTAGACCCCCGATTTTACGAACCCCGGATTTTACAAACATAGCGATTTTACAAATATACTCTCGGGAACGGTCAAAAATGAAAAATGAAAAAAAAGTTAAAGCTGTTGAAAAATGTGACGGCGTACGTCTGAGAGCAACGTTCGGCCGGTGAGCACTATGTACCTTACACAGTTTGTCTACCCTCATTTCTTTTTAATGAAGTGAAAGCTTTACTCTTCGTAGATAACAAAGGAGTGACAGCTAGAGTTACATGCTGTCACATGGCCGGCAGATCACCTCCCTCACCCACATACCTTCCAAACATCAGCGAGCGTGGGAAACAACTTGCAACGCGTTTCCCAGGAAATTTCAATTTATATCCTCACCCCCGCCACCCCCCCCCCCCTTGACGGAAAAATATCTAGCAGACATCCAACCCGAAACCCTCCCCTTCCCCTAGCCTATATCAGTCCGCTTTCACGCGTATATAATGCCGGTAAAGATAATCTCTATTACCGTGTGCACCACAGGATTTTTCGTATTCCCACCTCTACCCGCACCCAACCACTGAAAATGACAATCAAATTTCTTGTATGTTATTTTTAGAGTTTTTGCAGTTTTTAGTAGTTTATTAAATTTTGCTGGTGAAGTAAGAAACTTCTTGACTTGCAATTTCCTCCAGACTGTAAGATTTCAAGCGCCGACGCTGTGGTCAGGGCATCGGCCTAAATGAAATTTCTCCGTGACGCACGTGTCCTTTGTCTGCATGAGAATACTGCGCCATGGGCGGGGGGGGGGGGGGGGGGGGGGGGGGGGGGGGGGGGGGGGGGGGGGGGGGGGGGGGGGGGGGGGGGGGGGGGGGGGGAAGGAGAGAGAGAGAGTGTGTGTGTACGTATGCGTGCATGACTGCACGCTAGAAACAAGACAAAGAAAGAGGGGGGGACGCGTTATCAGCACTACACATCTGCCAGGCGACCATTTGAAAGTAAACACGACTGGGCAATGGGTAAGAACGGCATAAGTGACTAAGTTTAGACTCGTTGACGGCACTGTTTTTGCATTAACTCTCGACTCTTGCCGTGGTGTTCCATCGTTAAAAGGGCACAAGTACCGAACATAGTCCAGCACAAAGGCTTGTCGTCAAACTTCACTTGATTTTTTTTTTTATTATTTTCGTGTTGCAAAGGATAGCACACCAGCCTGGCGGCCTCCGAAAAAATGTTTCGTGTGACACTAATTTTAGTTTCTTTTGACAAGAGTCCTGTAAACCTTTTTAGGTTTATTTTTCCACGCAATGGTACGGACATCAAGACTACACAAGCGCGAGCAGGCATCCGTTCTTTGTGTTTTATTATTTTTGTGACGTGGATTGGTGGTATCGATCGTTCGTAGGTGTGATTTTAATCGGAAGACGTTTGTCCATTGGTACAAACTTAAATTCAAGTTATTATTTGCCGTTTTTCGTGTCAAACGATATGGATGTCAGACTATGTATTCGCGAGAAGACACTCGGTGCTTGGTATTCATTTTTCTCTCTTTTTTCTCCAGGACACGTGTCGGTCATATTTACCGTTCAGGGGTACCATTTTAATCGGAAGACGTCAGTCTTATGATATAAATTTATATTTTAGTGACAACTTGTCTTACTTTTCCACAAAACGCCACGAAAATCGAGATCCCACTGGGTATACTTTGCGGAAAAAAATGCCATTTTAAAATTTGGTAAAGGGGTTGGGGGTGAAATTGGCCTCAATCGATTTTACGAAGGTAGCGATTTTACGAATGTCATAAATGGAACCGTCAGTATTCGTAAAATCGAGGGTCTAGTGTATATATATTCCTGTGTGAGAGTGGCACACATATAGTTGCAGACAGCCTTGAGTGCCTTACTGGCCATCTTGCTAACTTTTTTTAGGCCCCTTCAGGAGTATATAAGATAGACTTCTCTGTACTCTGCAGCAAGTCAGTCTTCAAGGGTTTGGCCTTCAGGCCGGGCCGGCCTGGCACAACTTTCCTTCCTTGAAAGGGTTGCTTGTTGCTGAATCTGTATTTCAACCTCATTTTTACCCCAGACCATTAAGTTGAATGCAAACACCACAGCCTTCAAATTCTATGCCTTTATTCTTTCTTCCAATTTATCTGTGAACAGAAATTATGAATTGCAGTGGTGATTAGGCACTTCCTTGCTTTACTCTGCTGGTGTCGTTGATCTACTCAGTTAATGGACGACTTGAAAAGAGGCGGAGCTTCAGTCAGGTGTGGAATACAATTCCTATCTCCATGTATACCGCAGTCGAACATAACTTTCATTTAGCTGTTTGGCTTCACATGTCCCGGATGAGATGAACGTCAAGAAAATAGATTATTTGTTTGGAATTTGCCGTTTTTTTCAGGTAAACATTAATCTTATGTATTTGCGTATCTTAACCATGAAATTGAAACTAATATTTTTTACCCTTGCGTGTAAATCTACGAATGCGCAACATTTTTGCTATCTGCAATTACCAACTAACAAATCAGCATGTTAGTAAACAAGCTTTGTTTCCCACAGTACTTTTCCCCTGCGGTGACGTCAGGGGGCGTGTACTTCAAGTCGTCCATTCCCTCTTTGCCTTTACACAGGTTTTGTTCTCTATATAAATTACTTTGATTCTACTATAGTAACCTTCAAAATGTTCATTTTGCAATAGTCGCACTCAAGTTTTTCAAACAGAATTTTGGTAAACACTAAGCAACAATTATGTTGTGCAATACTGGAAATATATTGTTAATGGTGTAGTAGTCAGGTTTTTGTGTTTATTATTCAATTGCTACTGTTACACTAATTAGTTCAAATCCTTGTGATAACAATATGTATATCCTCTGACTTGTTCCACAGCTGTTAAATTACACACAGTTGTAAAGCTCTGTGGTATGTATCAAAACCAATAAAGTAACTAAACTAGCAGCAAGAAGCGACAAAATGTGAGAGGCAGTACACACCCTCCTTGTCAAAGTAGCTAGCACGTAACTTGGAGAACAACTTCTCGAGACTGGAGTCCTTGGCAACAGGTGCCAAATGGCCGATGGTCGTGGCAAAGTGCTTGCGCACAGCTGCATTGCGGTCAGTCAGTCCAGACACTAGCGCAGCCAGCAGTTTACCTGGAACAACAAGCAGGGTTCAATCTACAGAAAATTTAAATAAACCACACAATCTTACTCTGTATTTACAGACCCTGAATTTTCATAAAGAAACTCAAGTACATTTTATTACTGTGAGGGTCCAAGTGGTTCAACTCTCCAACGCAGCAGGACAGCACATTAACGTAGAGAACAGATGGCTCACGATGATATGGAATGCATGTCATAATAATTGCTCTCTGCCAACTGCCTTTCCCTCCATGCTAAGTTGGTGCAGTCTAGTTCCTAATGGTGGGAAACTATTAATCCTGATGCTCAATTCTCAAACAATTTTTTGTAATCTAAACTATTATTCATAAATACCTTAAAAATTAAGTTAAATTTTTACAGAAAACAAGCCATTCCACAAAAAGTTGCGAAAAATTAAGTTTTTATGTTTTATAAAACAAGCCAATCACATTTTAATATTATTCTCACATTCTCTGAAAACAAAAGAGTGGGTAACATTACAAATCCCAGCCAAAATTTGGGTTACTTAAATTTAAAAATGTACCTATTTAAAAAACATCACAGAAAATAAAATATAATCCCCACACTTAATTTTTAGACAATAGTGTCATTTTACATATATATATATATATATATATATATATATATATATATATATATATATATATATATATATATATATATTTATATATATATATATATATATATATATATATATATATATTTCAAATTGGTCAGCATATGCATTTAAATACAAGGTGATACTTTTGCCCACGTTTTGAATCCTCCATACTTAATATCAGAACAATCAATATCTCATGATCCTTCACTTTGTAGTCCAGTGGGCACAGCAACAACCTAGGGTTTGTTTAGGCAACTGTCCCAGCACTCGCATTAGCTTGCTTATGTTCTAGGGGCCAGTACTATCTTGCTAACATACACGTGTGGCAGCTTGCTGGATACGCTAGAGTGATGTATAGTCTGTATCACGTAAGAATATAATTTTTTGACAGTTCTGGATGCTATCATGTGTACCAATTCCTATAAGAAATATTTTTAATTTTTACAAATTATGTATATACTCGTGTATAATGCGCACCACGAGTTTTGCAACAAGTTCCAGGGAAAAAATGTAAGTGCCTTGCTAGTATGTAAAAAAAAATCATGGGAATAAGAGACCATGTAGCAGCACACTGGCTAGAGAGTAATGAAAGAGGGGTGGGGAGAGGATTGGGGTGAGCCGGGGGGGAGGGATGGAGGTGTGGCTTGCGTCTTCCTTGTCCACAGCAATCTATAAACAGCCTGCCAAGGTCACTTGCTGCCTGCCTGCAGCCAGCTCACATGTGTGTGTGTGTGTGTGAGAGAGAGTGCAGGCTCCTGCATCTACACAACACTATCCCCTTCCTCCATGAGATAACATACCATGACTGCACAGCATGCTTGCCTTCTTTATTTACTGTCCAGCCAGAGCTGAGGAGAAAGCAAGGCTCAGGAATGTGGAAGGGGTGGCTACAAGCAGAGGGTTGTGCAGCCCCAACCACCACCCTGCCTTGCCTCTTCCTTATTTCCCTATAGCTGATAGCTAATCACAAGAAGTCAAAATTAACTTCTCATATTGCTCCCGCCCGCGACCCACAACCCACAAATTTTCGTTTCTGCCACATCAAACAAAATAAATTAGGGTTTTAGCAGACACAGTTACAACAGAGATAGAGGGAGGGGGAAAGAAAAGGAAGAGGAGTAATGATGGTGGAACCAGACAGTGAACGTGAGAACATTCTCTCTCTCTGCCTCCCACTCTTGACACCCGCCAGTTTATGACTACAACTTCGCCTCCTCCCTCCCCTTTCCCGCACCACCTTTTTTCCACATTTTTTTTTTCTATTTTCTGTGTACAGTGTGCACCCCTGAATTTTTATCAGTTGTTTTGGAATAAAAGTGTGTATATATACGAGTAAATATGGCAGTTTGAGAGTCAGCTGAGTGTGTTGGTGTAAAAATTACTCTTTGCAGAGGAAAATGCTGTATTTCACGGAAACAGGTGTAAAAATAAATGCCAACACAACTGTCCAAAAGTTGAATATTTTATGAGACAGAATATATACAGAGCGACCCGTACTATATACTCCACTAAACGTGCCTCCTCGCATCTAAACTCTGAACTGCCAGATGAATTACATCCAAGAGGCGAACTGATCGTTGAAGTGAAATTTCCAAAATTATAAACGAAACACAATACAAGAAAAAGTTATTCATAAAACTTGCTTACAATTAAATTCTCTTTAAAATAAGTCCAAACACGATATAAGTAAAGTAAAATTGACCTGTATAATTTACCACTTCAAAATTTGCCTTAGCAGTTAAATTTTAATTTTTAATAAATTGTTTATGTTAATTTCTCTACCAACATCACCAATTACTATGTTAGATCATGCAGTATAAATCTTTAAATTTGATTAACTTGGCACAGTTAAACTGTTACAAAAAAATTATTAATTAAAAGGAGACAAAAAAATTGAAATAACCATATGATAGAAAACTAAGTATTGTCTACGTGCCAATGTACATCACAAGATGAAGGTTATTTGAGAAACTTTACAGTAGCACTGTAGTACTCACCATTATAATAACTGAGTAGCCAAACTGAAATTAAAAATGTCACAGATAAGTGTGTTAAGATGCAGTACTGAATAAGTGATTTCTGCCTGAGCCTGCGCAGCAAGAAAATGAGGAAAAAATTATTGTATGTAGTAATTTATTCATGATTTCATGCAAAATATATCCCAGTCATTTTCACAATAAAAAAAAATTAACGCAAGTAGTTTTTAGGTGTGTGTGAATATTTGAAATTTTGAATATTTTTCAAATATTAAATTTGTATTTTTAAAATTTGATAAACGAATACCAGATTCCCAAATGTCAACGTATTTGAGCAATTTCAAGTAGTGAAATTTAAACAATAACTTAAAATTATCTGTGCGGATAACAAGGTTATTTCTACTTACAAGCATAACATTATTCAACTAATTCTACCACTTTCGCAGATATTTAAAGGTTACAGTGAATGTATGGAAAAGAACTGACATTCACTGATATTTTTAACATCTGACAAATAAAAAATTTACATTACAAGTGTGGCGTCGCATTCGTGGTCATAGATATACATGCGCACTCAATATCATTGTATACTTCGGCACTCGAAGCTTAACGATACGCACTAATGGAACATCTCGATGTATACAAGATGGGGCTGGTGATGATAACGGCAGCAAACAATGTCTACCTAAGCTACTGTGCGTACATCTATGAAACTGTGTTTAACGCTGTTTGTTGTTTACATTTATAACGCTATTTATTTACATGAAATGTTTTCTGCGAGTAAGTTAATAGTTCTTATTTTCGTTAAGCCAAGAAAGAAAAGTTTTTGTGGATGCTTACCGATGTCGCAAAGAGTGGGAACACAAATTAAAATGTCCAAAACATGAGAAAACTTCACTTTCGGCTGTTGGTGTAGTCTGAATTCTGAATTTAAGGTCACCAAAGAGCAGATCCAAGGTATTCGCCAAGATGAAAATACGATTGTTCATGCTACATTACACACTGCTAAATATGGTGACCTTTTAAATACTTTTGTAGGTAAACAAAACCATGAACGAAATAGTTAATGCGAGTGTCCTATGGGCAAAAGTATTTTTTATTACTGATACATTTATTTGCTAATATGATTAGCCAGTTGAACATGTTCAGAATTTCTATAAAAACTATTCTACAAATGTTTCCAAATGTGAAATATGTAGAAAGATTGCTGTTATTTGATCAAAATTAGTTAGAATAGTGATCAGTCAGTAGACATTATCATTACATTGTTACCTGAATACTACAATATAATTTTTCGTAGAATTGTAATTTACCACATACTAATTTCGTTATAAAAATTCTGTCATAAGAATCTTCTAAAAATATTACAGTGAAGTACTTTTTGTTTCTTTATATCTTTACATGTATTCAAGAACTAAAGTAGATTAAATGTGCCATCTGAAGATAGCACTTGTTTGACTCGGCTCCCTCTGGTTTTCGGGTGTTATATCAGCTAGCTCGTGCTGTAGTGAGCCTTGTATGGAGCGGGGCATGTGCCGTGTCCCCGGGTGACATGCCTGATGACTTGCCAGAAGGTGACGTTAACATCCCTTTATAAATAGGGAGGGGGGAGGTTTGCATCCACTCACCTCAGAATAACTGTCTCAACTGCTGCTTGCGCTTAGTGTTGCCCTTCGGTTTGAACAGATGTCGGTCCTCCCTTATAAGCTGGAGGATGCGTTTAGGTAGTAGAGTAGGGCATGGTGGTGTCTTTATTGGACTAAGTGGGGGCGGGGTAGCCCTCTGTAGTTCCCTTAGTATCTTACTACAGCGTATCTGGCCGCAAGGGCGCGGAGGTCTCTCAGTGCGGGCTCTGGCCCTGGTAGCTTTCGAGGCTTTTAGAAGCGCCGCTTGCGCTCCTGGGTGGCCTGCTGACGTGGGCTCTCTAAAGCTTCCACCTTTTCTGGCGTGATATGAATAATCAGCTATGACATAAGGCCAAGTTTGAGGGATATATCACAGTTGTTAGGTTTAAAGAAATAACAAGAGCACATCTCTGTTTAGAGTTGGAGTTGCAGTTGTATTTTATAAAATTCACACAATTTATATTCACTCGAAATCGGAGTACAAAATTACACTTATTTACAAGTCTGGGTTGCATACAATTACCACAGATTGATCCCTTGAGCACGTGGTGCGAAATGAGTTATCTACATAAGACAGGTAATACAATGTTCTGTTTAGCAATACTGTGATTGCACGGATATGTTCCTGGTATAATAATAGGTTACAATTGCATAGTTAACTGAAAGACACGTGCTGCAAAAATTCTGTTACACTTGAGATGCACAGTACAGTTCAGGGGCCTCGGAAATACTGACTGTCCGTTCCCGACGGAAGTTAGATGTCTGCCGCTCGGCGGTCAGAGATTATACAGTACCTTAAGGGTGCGCTCAGAAATATGCGCGCCGATAGGATGAACGGGTCCCACTTTTATATTATGCACTCCTCTGGTAAGACATGGGTAGAGATAAGGAGTAGGAGGGCAGGCTTAGGCGACCTATACCAGTCCGCAACCCTAAGTAGAGGGAGGAGTGCCTAGATTGCTCGGTGGGAGCAGAGTCCTAGACTACTACTAGGCTTTTTTTTCCTAACCTACCCTAACTACTGTGTTATGTTGGAGGCCTGGGGAAGGAGCGGTACTAAGTGCGTCTCAGGGCTGAGCCCCATACGCCAACAAGGGGGAAGTTTCATGCAGAGGAGGCATGCATCGCGGCAGAGAGAGATTGGGCAGACATGGCCATTATTGGGGCCATGTCTACCTCCCTAAGTGTACCTATAGCTAAGCCATAATCTAAGAAGAGAAAGGGAAAAACCGGCATAGTACTGTAAAAACCCTCTCGACAGAATAGGAGTGTAACCACTCAGCAGTTACATGCATTAAAAATAAAAATGGCACTTGGACTACTCGGCTATGGGCAAAAAGCGCCTTTTATACCCGTCTGAGAGGGTGGAAGTCCCGTTAAGCAGGTGGTGTAATATGATCGACCGGCCTGCTCGGTAGTCTGCTGCTGCAGGCCTACCACACTTACAATTCGTGCTTCCCACCTCCCGAAACAAAAGATATAAAGACGTTAGGTGTTGCCGTAATAACCGTCAAAATTATGACACAGGACATTAAACAATACTAGATAATAATTATTACATACACTTCCAACACTTATTTACACTTCATTGTATATTTGTAATATTTCCCGTAGGAAAGTTCATCAGGTCCTTGATTTGAGTGCCGGCCATGACGGCGTTAGTAAACAAATAACCCGTGGCACTTGTGAGTCAGTGGATACTATTACTTGCATTTTCGTAAGTAAACAATATTAAATATTATTAAGTGGATTGTCAGGGCATACACAATATTCCGGTAAATAATATATTGATTGCAACAATTTACCTATGCGGCAACACGTGTTTAGAGGTTAGGTTAATTACACGCAATAACTAGAAGGGAGACAAGCTTTAGAAAATACGAATGATGCTAGGGAAATGCATCAGTTTACAAAAATAAATTTGTCTCCTAAACATAATAACAGAAGAAGACTAGGAAGAAAAAGCAGTATACTGCTGTAAGAACAGGTACAAAGAAACAAAAACACAAAATTGTTGAAGATTAGCAAGTAAAAACTCCTAAATTTTGATGCTTTCATTAATAAAGCAAAGTGGATTTCTATTATCTCCTTGTTCGAAAACTATATGAAATACTAAAACCACTATTCACACACCCCTAGTAATCTTAACCTTGATTAATGTAAATTGTGATAAAGAACAGTACTTAACACAGCCAATCATACAGAACAGGAGGCCCATTAAAGGTCACCTTTTATGGGTGCAACGCAAAATCTGCACCTGCGTTGCATTGGAATTATATACTCACGTAATGCCATAGAAGAAGCATTTAACTTGCTCTGCACTTGCATTGCACTGTGTCAGTGCAAACAGCAGGTGGCGATATTTAATCAGCCCCCTGGAGATGGTGGTAAGAATAATGGTTGCCATACTAACATACCGTATATACTCGTATATAGTGCACCCTCGTGTATAGTGCGCACCACGATTTTTGCAACAAGTTACAGGGAAAAAAGTTTTTTAGTGCCTAGCTAGTATGTAAAAAAAACAAGGGGAGGATGAGCCGAGCGAGCGGTGAAACAGCATGAGGAATGCTATGATGGAGGGGTCAAGGAAGGAAGGGGGAAGAAAGGACACGTAGCTGGCAACATGTAAAAGAGAGTAGAATGATAACATTCACACTGGTTAAGAGTGTGAAGGCACAGAGGGTGGCGGCGAGCCAGGAGGGGTGGGGTGGCTTGTCTCTTCTCTGCCAAGGTCGCTTGCTGTCTGCCAGCCCTCGCCTCGCACGTGTGTGTGTGTGCCTTGCTCTGCTGTGCCAGCCGCTTCCAGCATGTCCACGGCCCCTCTTCCTTCAAGCCCTAAGATAACATGCCGTGACAGCAGCAAGCTTGCCTTTTTTTTATCTCTCCTAGTGTGTTTGAGGAGGTGGGGGAAGGAAAAAAAAGAATGACGCTCTTTTTTTCTTCCTTCCTTTCCGATGAAAAGATAGCTCCGCCAGCTCCGTGGGGGATGTAGAAGGGGGAAAAAAAGAAAACAATGACGCCTTTTTCTTTCTTTCTTTCCCACGTATCAGAAGGGGAAAGGGGGAGAAAAAGAAAAGGAAGAGGAGTAATGATGGAGGATTGGGACCTGGCTGTGAGAACGTTCTCTCTCTGCCTCCCACAGTTGACACCCGTAGGTTTACGTCTATAACTTCGGCTTCTTACTCCCCCCACCCCTCCCGCCTTCACGACCGACCGCCGCCTTTTTTTTCTCTGCTTCCTACTCTTGACACCCGTCAATTTACGGCTTTAACTTCGCCTTCTCATCTTCCCCCCCTTCCCGCTGTCTTTACTCAACGGACCACTGACCTTTCTATCAGGTATTTTTTTTCTATTTTCCGTGTATAGTATGCACCCCTGAATTTTTATCAGTTGTTTTGGAATAAAAGTGTGTGTTATACATGAGTAAATACAGTAACTCAGAACAGACAGACTATGATGGCCACCACACTAACAAAATACAGCTGGGCCGAGTGAAGGGACAGAGGCATATGTGTCTTGGAAGTCACACTTTGATAATGATGGTGGTCTACCTGCATACGGCTGCAGCTCCTGGCGCAGTTGATAGGACAGCAACACAACAAAGTGCGCAGTGGCGACACGCGTACCCAGGGCCACTGAGCCGCGCAATAGCTCCAGAAGTCGTGGCACTAGCTGAGGCAGTGTCTCTGCATCCACGTACTGCACACACTGCAACATCAACACCCCATACCTTGCTCAAGTCTGATTCCTGCTAGACAGTTGACAGGTTAAAACAGAGTCTAAAACACACACAACACACACACAACACACTTGCAACACACATACAACATACATGACATCTGCATACACACTCCCACATACACGGGCTAGTGTCAAAAAATTTTAAAAATTTTACAGCTGTTACAGAAGTAAACAATTTGGTACTCAATATGTGTGCTATTTTTCTATATTAATGCATGACAACAAAACTGTGGCATACTGCTCATCAAACGTAAACGGTGGTAAGTAAGTATGTATAGTCACTTAGCAAGGTTGTCTTCCAGTAGAGCGTAACATGAGAGCAAACTGCATGCCGACTCACTAACATAAGAGAAGAGGTTAAAGAGTCCCAAAACCGTTTTTACAACACGGCAGTCCATGTAAAGGCTCACACTGGAATTGTGATTCCTGACTTTGATCCATGGTGGAGAAACCCCGAGAGAACTCGGTGAAGGAATAGTGACTTCTAGACGTTGTAAAACCCAGTGTGTCCTTTTAGACGAGAAATGGCCAGGAATATGGCAGAAGATATCATAGACAGAAGTACATAGGAGAACTTAGCAGACAAAGGTAAATGCTGTGCTGAAGACATTCACTCCCCTAAGTTAATCTCCTTCTTTTGATCTTGCCAAAGTTGGCAATTATGAGGGTTGTCCAATATACCTTTCTTGGGTACAAAATTTGTTAAGAGCTGTCTGGTAATTAAAATATGTATATTTAATTTTTGATACAACATGAAATTCTGACTACCCTTCTGTTACAACCCTATTCTCGGGAACCGTCAGGGGTAGTGATGGAAACAACACACTGGTTGTCTGCACCACAGCCTCCGCCGCCACCACCACCACGAAAGTCGTTTATATCGTTGTTTAATTTTAAACCAAATACTAACATGTAGGGATGGGATTTTTAGTCCCTTGATTCCTCGATTCCCCCCAATTTTGCCAGTATCGAAAGAATCGATAACCGAGGAAACATTGCATTTCTTTAAATTTTGACTCTTTCAATGTTCTAATTTATTTATTTTGATAAGATACTTCCATTGGAATACAGTAAAATCTCACTAAAACAAACAAGAAAAAATAAAGAGTTATGTACTTTATACTGAAACTTCTTTAAACTGAACCCATTATACAATGTATTAGGTTTACAGGGGTATTTTAATTTATACTTTAAAGTGAGAAATTCTTTATCCTGCAGTTCCTTATAACAAAACTTCACTGTAGGTATATTTATTTTAATTGATGAGGTAGGGAATTATAAGTTTTACTTCTTTCACGAGACAATATTACACACGCTCACAACGTCCAGTGCTGTGAAGCCGCCGCCTCATCCTGCCCATTCCATATTCCTGCACCTAATGTTAATCCTGTCAACCCTACTTATTCCTGCACACGTCAGTGCACTCTACCCTGACACCAAGTTTATTTAAAAACCTTCCTAACCCTTCCATAGTTATCCTTCGCTCCTCAACAAAGGTGAACGATTATTGAATACATATTTTCTACGAAACGTCTTGCGGCCTGTAAGCACGCCACCTGCAGCACAGGGAAGACAAAAGGAGAGGGAAGAACCAGCCCTCGCATCCGCGCAGTCTCTCATTAAGCAAGCGGCCGGCCAATCACCGAAGACTGTTCCGAAGAGGGTATAAAAGAAAGAGCACGAGCCACAGAAATCAGTCGGGATTCAGTTGTCACTCACTACATTAGCAGTAAACCAGCCACTCCAAGCACTGGCAGTTGTTATTGCTAAAGGTTCAGAATCTGTCCACAGTACCTCAAGCTACAGCTCCAGGCTAGGAAGACCAACAACTGCCGCAGCCCTTCCAGAAGCGCCCCCTCGCAACCATGCAAGCCTTCTCAAACCGCTGCTACGCTACGCCGTCTACGAGCCAGTTCCTGAGACGTCGAGATTCACACCACTGACTCTCCCCGCAAGAACTAGTGCTCTTCGACCTTCACTCCTACACGTTCAATGGCTTTTTGGGCAGGGGGTATTATTCCAATTGTTGGTTTATGCCAATAAACTACACTCATTCTTAAACCACTCTCTCTCACTCATCCTCTCCACACCATTGTTGACAAACCCATTTACCCTACACCCCACTTAAGGTTTCTACGACCCGACATCCTTTCGGATTGCCCCGGGAGTTTGGCTATCGGTCCGTCTTAAGTATCTTGATGTCTGCGAGGAGGCGTAAGCAGCGTGCCTCCCAGGCTTTCCCAGAACACTCTCTGGAAGCAGCATAATGTAATGTGCACTTCTCCAGCAATAATGGGTTTTAACTTTTGACTGGGAGAGTTAAAAAGGCTTAAGGACGAGCTGAGGCACACTTCTAGTGCACCTTTACAAGTCTGCCTGCCCAGTGCCAACAATAGTTCCTCCGCACCATGGCGTTTTACTTCATACTGGTCCACTCTATACTACAATTCACTTTAAACTGCATACAGTCAGACTATGCCTAAGAGATCTGGAAGCAAGTTGAAGGTTAGGCAGCAGTTCACCAAACTTGTACGGAAGGTACTGGAGGTTATGGATCCTGAGACAGGGGTGTACTGGGTTCAAAGGGAAGTGTCTGCCACTGCTCGACGTGGCACCCCACTCAACAGCCACACCATAGTTCGGTTGGCTTTGTAGTCACCTAGTGGGTCTGCTTTCTTTCTCACCCCTTCCACCACCCCAGCTCCCATCTCAACCCCATCCTCACACAGTGCTCACCCGCTGATGCAACCCCTACCTCAGCAACTACATGCTCTCCCATCCAGGGGATCAACCTTCCCATTGTTGCAAACTCCTCCCATCATCCTCCAGCTCCACCTGCTGTCGAGACTTAGTCTCCAGTGCAGCACTAGTTTCCCACACTGCACATCACTGCGAGGTGGAGAGAGTCTGACGAGGTAGACAGCGGACATCATCTTGGAGGCAGCTTGGTCTCCCCGGGTAAGCATCCTGCCGCCCTACCCCTGCGCCTCACCAACAGACTACCCAACCCCAAATGCGTAAAATATTTTTGTGACTCCGAGACCACAGCAACTTAAACTGCAATATATATTTCCTAAGACACTAACATTGAATGAACGTTACAATCTGTTATGACAATAATAATAGACTGTTGTAAAATTTTTTTTGTAACATCTACATTCCAATTGCAAGAAGAGTTTCAAAATGTGTTAAATAAAAAACAAATTTACTGGTCAGTTCGTAATTACTAAGGCACGTGCTTGTTCTTAATGGCTAACCTCAGTGACTCATCACTTATATAAATAAATAAACAAATCACATTTGTCGGCCACTGATGCAGTAAACATGCGGAAATTACTTCGCAATTTCATTCAATAAGCTATAAAATGAATCAGTTTTTTAAATTTATGCAATATTTTGATCTCACATGTTGCAAAATGGCATGGTACCAAGAGGTGAAAATAACACAAGCTTAAATCCACATTCAACAAAATACATTACGATTAAGACAAAAAAAATTAGGCCTATTTACCAAGATTAACATTCCGTTTTAGACAACACTTGTATAGCACTTTAACATACAAATACATTAACAACTCGGTGGCATGTCCAGCGCTGGGATGTAAAGTGAGTGACCGAGAGATTTTGGTCAGTGCTTAACATCGACGTCTTCAGCGCTGGCGAGGGGTGATATAAGGTGAATATGGAGCGGTGCAGGATTGAAAGGTGGAGGATGGGGGGTAAACAGAAGGTCCCGACAAAATCAGCCGACCAACGGCATCATCCGACACGATTCCCACATGCAAAAATCCGGGGACCGACCCTGCTGGGAATCGAACCCGGATCGCCTTGGTGGGAGGTGAATGGTCTGACCATTCGACCACTGTGGCCCCTGCTGGGACGTAAAATTTTACACAGTTATCACAATCAAATAATCCATTAACGTAATTTCTTAAAATGTTTTTGAATGTCGCAAAGTTAATAAATGAACGGGCTCTTAGAAAAATGTGAGCACCGAACAGCTGACGTGCTGATAGCAGGCAGCTTGGTCGACTAGCACGACAGCGTTGCCAGATCCAACAATTCTGGAGCTGCGACATCATCTACTTGACAGGTATTCTTGATCGAACATCAGAAGTTAGCCACGTTGCGTTGTGAGTGAATGTATCCTAGAAATAAGTTCGGTTCACTTTTTGGACGAAAGTATAATACACTCTAACGACTATTTATACAACTCCAGTTGAAGTTTCACTCTCCTCCAGACTAACCTCGTGAGTTTTTATAACTGCCTATACACTGGGCCTAGTTACGTACGCTAGTATCCATGGGTTCACAGCATAAGAAAACACATTTAAGTAGAGAAAAATTGTGTTCACAATTCCAGGGCACAATACTCACACTATTTTTACTGGATTCTGGTAAAAATAAAGTGGTGTTTATTTGTCTGAATTATGTCAAGATTTTAGACGTGTGTGTTTGTTTATTGGAACAGCAATGAGTGAAGTGTAGAAGTATTTAAGCATATCTGAAAGGTGGCTAAAATTATACTAGTTGTGATTTGCATTATTCCAAAATTTCTAGTGGTGGGAAATTTCACAATACTACAAAGATGAAAAAACACTTCGAGAAAATGCATAACATTAAAGTGTCAAATGCAAATAAGGTGAAATGTAAATAATAAATAACAGTAATAATAATTATTATGATTATCATCATAATGATTATTATAACAATTATATTATTATTAGATTATACATACTATTATTACTACCATAATTATATATTAATATTATCATTATCATATTTAATGAGCTGCAGCCATTTAACATTCAAATTTCTCATTTAGGATCACAGTAATCGAGAAATGCAGCATAGAAAAAAATATGGCTGGAATCGAGAATCAAAAGAAAAATGGAATACCGTATTTATTCGTGTATAGAAAAAAAACGTGAAAAAAGGTCAGTGGTCTGTTGATGTCTGGCAAGGGGGTGTGAGGGAGTGAGAAGGCCAAGTTAAGTCATAAATTGACGGGTGTCAAGAGTAGAAAGGAGAGAAAAAAAAGGCATGCGGTCGTATGACAAAGGCGGGCTGGTGTCAACACTGGGAGGCAGAGAGAGAGAACATTCTCACGGCCAGGTTCAGCCGTCATTACTCCTCTTCCTTTCCTTGTTCTCCCCCTTTCCCCTCATTCCTTGCTCTGTTGTAACTGTCGCTGCTAAAACCCTAATATTTTTGTTTGTCCTTATCCAAGTTCCTGTTCAAAGTGTTGCTCAGTGTTTACACAATACAAGGGTTAAAAACTTGTCTGATGGACAGAAGTTTACTAGCCTTTACACAGGTACTTTTAAACTGTTGGTTACAAAGGGTCGGCAATTTGATGTGGCAGAAATTAAACTTCATGGGTGGCATAAGATAATTAAATTTTGACTTCTCAGGATTAGCTATCGTTCCATGGGGAAAGAAAGAAAAAAGGCGTCATAGTTCTCCTCCCCCTTCCTTATCCCTACACCCGGGAAAGATATTTGATGGCTCGTGAGTCGTGACCAGCTATATTTCCGTGGGAACGGAAGGAAGAAAAAAGAGCGTCATTCTTTTTTTCCCTTCCCCCCTTCCCCAAACACACCAGGAGAGATTAAAAAAGGCAAGCTTGCCGGCATGTTATTTTAGGGGCGATGGTATCTCTAGGGCGTGGGGGAGGAGGGGGTATATGCTGGAAGCGGCTGGCACAGCAGAGCAAGAGAGAGGGAATGTTGTTCAGGCACACACATGCACGAGGCGAGGGCTGGCAGACAGAAAGTGACCTTGGCAGAGAGACAAGCCACCCCACCCCTCCTGGCTTGCCTACACCCTCTTTGCTTTCACACTCTTAACCAGTGACAGTATTATCTTTCCTCTCTCTTTTATATGTTGCCAGCACGTTTCCTTTCTTGCCTCTTGCCCTCTTCTTCCTTGACCTTTCCATCGTAGCGTCCCTCGTGCTATTTCACCGGCTTGCTCGGCTCATCCTCCTGTGTACACTAGACCCCAACTTTATAAAAAACTAATGGTTCTATTAATCACGTTCATAAAATTGCTACCTTCGCAGAATTGATAGGGACCTATTTTGCTTCCTACCCTACCACCAATTTTTTAAATTGCAATTATTCTACAACGTGCTCTACTCGGGCTCCGATTTTCATAACGTTCTGCGGAAAATAAGAAATGTAACAATCAAAACAGAAATTTACGTCAATGGCCAGCCATGTTCCGATTAAAAGCACACCTCTAAACGGTAGATGTGAACAACCTTTATCCTAAAAAAACTAGAAAATTAAGTTCCCGAGAGCCTTCTCGCAAACGCATAGTCTGACTTCCATAGTTTTCAATGGTAAAATAATGCAAGTGAAGTTTGAACTTTAAATTTTTTATCAATGAACAAAAGTCTTCCGATTAAAAGTACATATCTGAATGGCAGTTATGCCGGGTCCTTGGCCAATAAAAATATAAAAATCAGGATACAGAGCTCCGAGTACCTAACGCAAGTGTAAAGTCCACTCATTTCTTGGTTTTGCAGAAAATCAGACTATACATTAATAAAATAATAATTTACACCTACAGACAAAGGTCACCAGAACAAATTTTAACACACTGGGGCTCAAATGTAAGGCTTACATTAGTAGCCACCACAATGTCTGCATGTAAATATTCAGCAGAGTAAGAAGGAAAAAGCAAATACGTGAAATCTCATTACAAAGTACTTGAAGCCAAGGGAACTAAAAATTGTATACTTAATATTGAAAATACTTTAAACTGAACAGTTACTAAATTAAAAACTCCTTCTAGGTGTTTGGAATTATGTACTTTATAGTGAAAAGTACTTAATACTGAAGTACTTTACACTGAGATTTCACGTATATTTATTTATTTCACTGTTTTACATAACTTCGACATTAACTAAAGTATAGTCAAAACAGTCCCTCGACACTTGGCAAAAAATTAATTCATAAAAAAATGTACGAATGATTGTAAATGAATGCAGAAAAAAGTCGCATATAGAGCGGATAGATAATACAACTGTATGGCATTATTCACAATATGGTACATAGATAGCGCCACTACAGCATATACAGATGTTCAACCAGACGAAAGCCCATTTTGTGACATCCTTACATAAATATAGTCGAAAATTATATGTGTAAGTAGTTGCAAAGAATCACTATCATAGCCAGTAATGTTGCGTAAAAATAAATGAGTTCCAGAAGTAAGCAAATTAAATGTGACCCAGTGGAACCATCCTATTTTTTTATGACTGTTTCTTGATGTTAACTAGCTATTGCCATTTAAGGGCTGCAGGTCTCAACATACCAGTGGTTGGGTGCAACTGGCCTCTGCATGTTTGTAATAATACTGTTGATGTGCTTTTGTCAACCTGGCTAAGCCTCGTTGTTCGGCCGGAGCAGCTAGAACATTTATAATATAAAATCACAGTCCCAATGTAAAGTAGTAGTTTTCTCTCTCCTTTAATGATGTAAACTCCAAATTTAATGTCTTTCAAAAGAAGTGTTTCCATGTGTAATTTCTGTATTCTATCGTAGAAAGTGAGGTCATTGTAACCTAAAATATGTACACATGCTAAACAGCATGGTGCTGAATCAAATTTAATATCAAGTATAGCTGGTATGGCGAGCCGTAGGTCAATTTCACTATTAGTAAGTTAATGTAACTGCAGGAGGGTGCAATGGTGTTAGAATGACAAGACGCGTAGCTATCCCATGCAAAGTTATCATGACAAATATGAAACTGTAAGTCAGAAAATGTACCAAGTTCCGTAAGTAGTCTAATTTGTAGTAAACTAGTGATGTTTGGGCTCATTTGAAACAGGTTGCAATTTTATGAGATTTATGTAAGTAACTTTTTTGTGTAAAAGCACAGTAACAACTTTTATCCCATTTTACTGATTTGGACTCAGAAAGACAGAGGTATGGGATTAGCGGTCAGGCAGGCCGGTGCCTCGGCCGAGGAGGACAATGAGTGAAGGATGCTGGGAGTTTCCAAGGGAAATTACGTCAGATAAGTGTGGCGAAAATGAGCACCAAGCAACTTATTTAAATTCTATAATTTATTGTAATGTGTAATACATTTTAGCTACGTGCATATACTGTAATTAGTATATTTTGTTGGAATTTATGACAGATTAAATATTAGTAATCTTGCACACAATATTTGTATTTGCGCTACCGAGAACATTCCCGGAAGTCGCCATGTTGAACTTGGTTGCGAGGCAATGTATCCCGTGTGGACAGTGCCTCGACTTCTTCTTGTTCTGACTCTCGTTGAGGTAACACGGCGTTGTAACTGTCTGTATGAGACGTGTGGAGAGATCCCAAGTTTGGGAAGGCAGTGGCACTGGGCCACGTGGATGTTACAAACTTTAACTAAATTTTATTTAGTTTATTTGCCAATAATTATTTATGTGCCAATAAGGAATGTTCACGGGAGATGGACACGCGACTCACCAATGCCACAAATAATGTAACTCAGTAATAAGCTTTTCTGGCCAAGTGTGGTAATGTACTTTGTGTGTAGAATAACTTTTTTTCTGAATAAATCAAAGGTACCTTTAACAGTGAATTTATTTGAAGATGTCTGCTTCTTTTTGCACGAATCCACAGACAACCCTGAGATAAGAAAGTGTCGCCGCTGACTATGCATAGCAACATGGATGTAGGTACTGTGAAGTGTTCAGCCACTTCCCCATCTTGGTTAAATCTTTAAAAGGTGTTTTTATTTTTTGTATTTAAATTTATGTTATGTAAATCTTTCTTAACAGGCTATATGCCATTTTCAGGGTGAGTCTGTCAGGTGTCCGGTATGATACAACAGAATTCAATAACCTAGTAATTGGGGACATGTTAATTTAAATTCATCTTT
>PNEQ01001752.1:0-13014 GCA_003012365.1 Medauroidea extradentata | reverse complement strand
TTTATTCATTCAGGGTTCGAACCCACTATTTTCCCTGAGATATTAGAGTGTGTTTCATACCGACTGGTGTTCAGTCGTGAGCTACGTGGAGCTGTGTGTGTGTGCCAATCACATTCGGTAGCTCACCGCGAGGTGGGGCCGAGTGGGGCATCATATATATTTTGCGACACTAGAGTGATGGGCAGACGGTACCATCACATAAGGAAATTTACAGAAAAGCATAGAATTTTTACCAGTCAATCGAGAGGGACCTTCTACTCTGTTTCACCACATGCGTGACGGAAGAGAGCACACGAGATGGGAGGCAGTAAGAAGAGTGTGCTAAGATGATAAAAGGTACGTCCAGGCATGATCCTGTTATGAACAGTTGAAAGGTTAGAGAAATTTTCAGACGTTCTGCAGACGGAAGAGTCAAGTTGGGAGTGAAGCTTGTGGTTAAATGCCTGTAAAGCATACTACGAGGGTAATGTAGGTTGAATTGGACTAGGACAAATGAAAGAGGGTTGGATTGATGAGCAAAGGAAGTGCAAAGAGTGTGTGCAATAGGAAAGATTAAAAATAGTACTAAGTTTAGGAATGTGCGACATTAATCTGTCATATTTCTTGTGATTTTGGAGTACTGTGTAACACCAGTATACATGTACTTCTCCAAGCCTATGTTTTACTTTAGAGAAGGAAACTAGTAACTGGAAGACACTCACCACTAAAGACAATGCTAGCTGCAGCCCGAGAGTTATCATCAACAATAAACCACGAATGGCAAACACAGCAGGGAGACGTGAAGGCTCCCAGACTCCTATAGTTCATTTAAATAGTTGTGACTATAATGATCCTTAAAAATCACCATTTAAATGCGTTTGATATTTCAAAATAATAGGTATTTTCCCGATTCTTCACACAGTAAGCAGAAACCTAGCCACTAAGGAATATCAATACGTATTTACTTTTACAATCTACTGTAAGCTTTTAAAAAGACAACACAGGAAGTCAATCATTTTGAACTACTGGAATAACCTTTGGGTACCAAGCAATCCCAGGTAGCTCCCAGAGCCAGTCAGATTTCGAGTTTGATCATTCTGATTATTGTTAATTTTAGATTTCTAAAACAATTCCATGTTTATGCTAGGATAGTACATTACTAAATTATGGAGCTACTTTCTGTGCCACAAGAAACTGAGTAAATGTTAGTGCCAGCTGAGTGAGGACAGGATAAACAGGCCAGCCAATATGCCATCAGGAAGCAGAGAGGTTACCTTGGTGACAGTGTCTGTGGTGCGGTGGGAGGTTGCGGCGGCTGCCCGTGCCTCGTCAAGTGCCTCCTGCGCATCTCGCTCTGCCCCAAGCCGTGCACTCAAGTAGGCGAGGGTGCGTGGCTCCAGCTCCCCTGCTGCCTCCAGCAGTGCCGGTATCAGCGCGGCGAGGTGTGGTCGCAACAGGCCACCTGCTGTGCCAACCATCTGCGAGACCACCTGCAGGCTGCCAAAATGACACACATCACACACATCTGTATAATATTCTTACATTGAAAATAGCACACTACAAGGGGACATATGAGATAGCACGTAGTTACCAACCATCCGTTGTTCTACACTATGAACTATACTTGCTTATACAAACTATACAGAACAATGTGGCATACCAGTGCAGCACACATTTCTAAACACACGAACATTTACATACAAAAATACATAACATCTATTACACGTACGCTTATATTATTTAACAAACCACAACAAAAAAAATGATAGTGAGAAAAATTATACGTAAAACGAAAGAATACTGTTGCATAATTTCCCATTGAACCTGAAGAAAATTGTTAAAAGTAGGAATACATATACTCACACCAACACACACAATTACTAATATAGGCTGTTCAGCATAAACTGAGTACTGCCTGATATTTTCTATGAACCAATATGCTTCCATATTTATTGTTTTAAATACAAAAACTTTCACGTAACTAAAAACTAGTGTAAACATTTCATCACTTTCAAAACTTTACTTCTATAATCCAGTAAATACATTTTGTTATTATTGTAAGTGTTGGGAAGTGCTCACTGTACTGTCAACTGCCTATTTTATGCTGGTGATTATACTTGTGCAAAAATGACGTGTTTATTAGAAAATAAAAATTTCAGAATGTTTTTTTTAAATTTATGAATCTGGACTGAAAACAAAAATTATTCTGTTCAGACTTTACACCTAAATGAAAGTTTTAATGAAAATTTAATACTCTAAATGTTTTTGCCTAATGTAAGAGAAAGGAAGTGTACTTGCAGTAACCATTTTTCTTTCTGAAATAAATATGAAAATCCTGATTTTTGTTGTTATTGTTTAATTATGCCCAGTATTCATACAACTCTTCACGTGACAGGCTGTTAAAAATATGCACATTTATTAACATGTGCATATTAGAATACCGATTTTTGATTCTGACTGATTCACAATAATGTGAGCACTTTGCAACCTTTGATACTTTATTCTCTCAGCTAGTTTGCATGTTCATGCCAGTAGTTTTAATATACATAGCAGTGTTTACGAAACATAGTGTATACATTCCATCACATTTGAAAGTTAACATTTATGTCATAATAAAGGGAACATTCTTACAAAAAAAAGTTTTCAGCGCTACCTTAACCACGAATAACATACAAAGAATCATTACCAGCCAGGTGGCTGGTGCTTCAAAAACAGTTATGCAAACAAAGAATTAAAAAAAAAAAGTACCACAAATTTTCACAAAATTGCTTTAAAAGGCTAAACAAAAATGGCTGTTATCTAAGCACATACCAGTACATCTATTTATGATGTACTTTTTGTTGCGATGGCTTATATCTTTTAACCAACTGGTATCCACAGGGCACAGCTCTGTGGTGCTTCGTGCCATCTTGAATCACACACACTGACAAACAAAAGAGAAACTAAACACTAGTTCAACAGTAATGCCAACATAAACAAAAAAATCCAATCATCACACTATAGCTACATACATCCTCATATCCCGCCCAACTTGAAACACAGTTTCAAAGTCAAGGAAATGGGCGCAGTTTTACCACTGGCCTAGTCACAAAACCTTGAACTACAAGAAGCTAAACTACACACATAATCCTGTCAGCACCAGGAGATGTCTTCTCCATGCAGCCAATACGCCAGCGGAGAGGAGGCACACTGGGGTCTTGGACCGGAACAAGGTCATATGGTTTTAAGTTGGCAGACCCCCTTGTCCATTTGCTTCTGATTTGCAGCTAATGTAAATAGTCCTGAAGCTACCAGTGCCAGAAGTCTTGGTGAATTCTCTACAGGAGATTCCACCTTGACAGCCGTCCCAGAGGCACAGCTGTGAAATCATCACAAGGAACTGCTTGTGACGGTCAAAAAGTGAGAACGTGATAATGTTAAAGATGCGAGGTTATTGGAATCTGTGGAGAGAGCTGACAATGGACGAGAATTGAGCCATGCTTCAAACTGTGTGAATACAGTATAAAATTCTTTTTATGTGACAATTTAGGTCCCAACTACCTTTCTCAAGTGTGCCTTTACAGATTTAACACCTGCCTCACACAGACCTCTGAAATCTGCTGCTGCTGTCTGATTGAAGTGACTCTCAATTTTTTGGGCGGTCGTCCTATATGACGACAAATACCGTATTTGTCGTCATATAGGACGACCCCGCATGTAAGACGAGTCATGGTTTTGAAGGTACAAAATCTTGAAAAAAGTAAATTACTAATTTTGAAATTCCCGACAGAAAAATATTTTTTTCCTTTGCCTGAAACATTAAAAACTTAGTTTATACATTTTCAATGCATTTATTACAGGCATTTAAACATCATAATAGACACATAAACGAATAACATCGGCTACCAGTGCCCTCCGCATGCCCAAGAGCCAAGGAAATGCACGGCGGCGGCCGGCGATATCTCCATTTGCCGGCAGGTGAGCGCGACTTGGCAACGCCGGACAGAGGCACGCCGCGCACTACATGGCAACGCCGGGCAACAACAGCTGCTTGCAAGGTCATCGCGTTCCTGTGCGCTGCTGTTGTCCGCCAGCCCAGCACTAGACGGTAGACACATGAACGTGTGGTGTGGTACCTAGATCCTCGTTTTTTCCGCCAGAGAGTCTTGTGCTTGCGAGACAAAGGATGTAAGCATGCGGACCTAGATCCTCGTTTTCTCCGCCCGAGAGTTGTAGGCTGGCGAGACAAAGTATCTCGGCACGCGCTTGCATCGATCGCCACTTCGCTGCGAGGGAGTGTCCTTTATCATGAATGACGCTCATCAAAATTTCGTACCGTAAATTTTATTAAAATAAACGGGGCATTCGTTTTCATTTGTGACGAAAAACACAATTCCTATAAACATCATACAACTCCACAGCTTACAGATTAGCTTTCGAACGATTTTTGGCTACCAAAAATTTTTGCACCCTCATATAAGACGAGTAGCAATTTTTGAGGGCCAAAAATATGTAAAAATTGTCATCTTATATGCCGGCAAATACGGTAGGGTATTTTGTGGTGTCTGGTTTAAGTTAGCAATCGGCGACAGCAGGTGATAGTTTGTTAGCCGCATGAGGACAACATATGGTTGGAATTCAGTAACCTTGTTGCAAAAGTCGTTGGGCAACTTCCGACGAAGTGTTGTTCTCCATCAAAGGGAAAAATTCTCTAGTTGCATTAATCTTGTTGCCCACCCATGACTCACTTTAAACTGGGTATGCAGTATGTTCAGTGCACATACTATTTCTCGGTCCTTGCATATTATCATTTCAAGAAAAACACAACACGCAATATTCCTCAGCTCTCGAATAAACTCTGTCACTTGAGCATCCACTTCGGGAAACTTTCCTGCATTTGGTCCTCTCAAAGCACGTCTTGTGAAACTGGTGTTTTTCAGTGCTTCTCTTTACTTCCTCCTGTTAAGAACGTTTCTTTCACTAATGATAAAGTCTGTTCTGTAGCCCAATTTCCATGCTCTTTGGCACACGCTATCACATGCAACTTGTGTGGCCGGCGTTATAGGAATCAAATTTACCCATTTTCATTCAAAATAATCCTGAAAAGTTCTCAACTTCATAACAGATCATTTGACTTGCAAAGCTGCAGAGTACATTCTGGAAGAGAAAATAAAGGCATCTGTGCATCTTCTATGCCCTCGAACTTCAATCCTTCCACATGGCCAATCAGAACACGCCATTCAAGGTCAGGGCAAGATAGTCTCTTTGCCATGCCGAACAGCACATAAACACAAAGGAACAGCCTACTTTCATGTGGTGTATGGTCCACGTTTCACAAAACAGACAACTTATTTTATGAAACCTGAACCATATGCCACATGGAAGCAGGCTGTTCCATTGTGATTATGCACTGTTTCGTTTATTGTAACACATGGGAACATCGCCCTGGCAATCGAAAACTACCGTATAGCATACCAAAAAAACACGTTTCAGTCACAGTTTAAATTATGGTGCGACAATTATGCTGAGAAATGTAAATTCAAATTTAATACCTCAAAATAAAGGTGTGATAATTATGCAAGTAAATACGGTATCAAAGGAATGAGTAAAGCAGAAGGGGAGGACAGAAATGTTCCCTCAGTATGGCCTGGGAGGTGAGTCAAGCAAGTAAGCCTCCTAAGACAGGGACATATCTTGAGGTCGAGGTAAGGCCTCTTTTGGAGCGAGACCTCGTGGCCTGGAGGTATCCTAAGAGCAAGACAGCGTGGGCTACTAGGTGTCTTGGACATTAAAACCCAGAAGTGTGGTATGTGCACAGAAACCAATATCAGACAGCGCTAAGTTGAAGTAGGCCCGGATACTTGCTGGCAACATGCCATGCATTTTGGTGCAGAGGCAAGAAGGTCCTAGTGGCCAGCGTACTGAAAGAGCCCCCCATGTATCATACGTTGGTGCTGGAGGTCCTCGGTCAGGAGAAGGTAGGCAACTGACAACACTGCATGAGCTGAGAGGACACGCTAGTGGGCTGCCTTGGCACATATCATGGCAGATAGGATGTCTTACTGCAGAAAACAGTGTACGTCTGTGTTGTCTGGGCACGCAGCATGTCTGGCAATGGTGGCATGGCATCCTGGCAGTTAGCTGTCAGCAGGGTTGGGCGAGTAAATTACCTGTAGGTATTTTACACGTAATTTACATGTTAAATACGTAATGTAAAAAAAATTTTTTTACATGGTGTAATTAACTAACAATAAAATTGATGGTTTGTGACAATAAGAACATTAATTTTGTCAATTATTAATTCTGTTAATGTTTTACATACTAAATACAGTACATTCAGTGCAGATTGAATTCAGTCATACACAAACACAACTTAGTCATACTGTTATTTTCAGACATACCTATTTCACAATCTACACAATTGTTTAAATGCTGTTTATCAGTTTTAAAAGTGTTTATGGAAAATTGTGCTTTTTCCAAATTTAACTTTCACGGTTTGATCAGTGTTATGCTAAATCTTTTTCCTTGAAATGAAAACACAATTTCTTGATACAGTCATTTGGGGTAACTTTGTACCATTTCAGGGTAACTTTGTGCCACACATTATTGTTTAAAACTGAGATTTCTCTGCCTCCAATTTTGATGAATACTTAATTTTGGTATTATTTCATATTAATATGCAAGGATTATTTCTAACTTTGTTTGAAACCAAATTAAGCTGGTGGCACAAAGTTAACCCAGATGACTGTACACTTTGCACTCTGCAGTAAATAACATATGTTTTCTGAATAACTTCTGATGGTAAACTATTTTAACCACAACACAGTCATGACAAGTACATTGCTTGATATCACAATAACTTATGTTATGGTAATAACAATGTGATTAAAATTCTTACATTCACCAATATTATAAATTTATGAAGCAACCGGTTTACTACGCTTGACTATATGTAGTCAATAATAGTCATATGCTTGATCTTGCATTTTAAGAAAGTAATAAACCTGCACTAGTTTTTTTGACTACTCAAATGAAAGGCGATTCCTGTTGGCATTATGGACAAACGACCAGTTGGAAAAAACTCTCTCTCCAATTGCGCAGATGATGCTGGAATGTTAAGTAATTTATTATCCAAATCTGCTAGTTGCTTATGGTGCCTCTTTGCAAAAACCCAAAATGTTTTTGGAGATTTAATGCCTTTGTCTATAAGGTCACCAAATATTCCCGCCTTTTCCCGATACTGCTGAAAACTTGAGAAACAATCTGCATTCAAAGTTTTCAATCTGAAGCCTTCCACTTGGTCGTGGTGTTCTTCATTAATATTCTGACCTTGATACTGTGGGTGGAGAATGTTTGCTGATATGCTGTACATATTTAGAGATTGGCTTCTTCGCTTCTCAAGATGATGATGATGATTATCATTATGACCATCAGGTAACTGTAGGGACATCCACATTACTACCACATCAGCAACACTGCTTTCTGACTTTTGAGAAGCACTAATGAGCTGGCTTACAGGATCTAAGAGTGCAATTGTATCATTTACTTGTGAAAGAAAATATTCATCAAATAAAATACATTTCACTTGTGGTGAAATTTTGGCTAATTCATCACTAGTTGCCACTTTACGCATTGCTGTAATGTTGCTTTTCAGAGAATCACAGGCATCTCGTTGAGAGCACCAACTGGTGTCCACTGCAAGACAAACTCTAGCATCACCAAAAGACAAAAGTTTGTGCTGCTGATCTGGATGTTTGAATGTTTTGAAAACTTCATTTACCATAGAAGACACATTTTTGGCAGAAGGTCCTTAGCCAATTTATGTGAAATAACCAGTTTAAGCTTGCATAAATTTCTTTCCCTAGGTCTGCCCTACTTTGCAATACCTACTTTGATGAGCAGAATGAAACTAACGCTGTTATTTTAGTACTTAGAAATGTTATAGTTAACACGTGTGTAACTCTAGTTTTTCTAATCTGTTCTGTCATGTAGAAGCAAGATAGCATGCAGGAAACACACTTAATCATATTAACTGAATGAATTAAACTCACAGAATGATATGGTTGTTGACACAAACGGAGTGTGTGAGGCAGAACTGTGTGTCAGACGGACACTCATGGTATTCACATGCATGATGTGCGCTATAGCTCATCACAGGACTTGCACTACAGCAGTAGAGCTAGCGTCATTCTGACATGGAGTATTTGCACGTGAGCCATGCTTCGTAAAGGCAGTCGCTGCGAGGTGCGCGCCACAGGCACCACAAGAAGGCAGCGAGCCATGTGAGAGCCCATATCATCCTAAATGTCAGTGCACATTTTTACTACAGTACTATCTAGGAAAAGAGATAGATGACATTGAGGAATAAAATAATAGAAAGAACCAGAGAGAAACATAAAGAGAGAAACAGATAAACACAAAGAGAAGAGAATAGCAAGATGAAGTTACCTGAGACTGCGGATCTCGGACACAGTGTGACAGATGCCACTGTCTAGTAACACAGGTAGTACAGTGCGCACCACGTCTTCACCTGCCTTGCCTGCACCCACGTCACAGCAGCGCACGCACAGCTGCACAACACACACATACATACATATATACAACTACACACAGCGTATCTAACGTAAGGCCGCACTTCATGCAAATACATCTAACTCACAGCCATTAGGTACAGCAGTACATGCAAATATTATGGAATTTAAATATCATAATTGAAAATGTTACTAAGAAACATGTTTGTATTTTAAAACTGAATAAATAACTAGTATCAAAAATGTAAGTGTTTGTGCTAAACCAATATATGAGTTGTCCAGTTCCACAACTCTCTTTGTCCATCACCAAGGCAAAATGAGTTCTGAACAGGTTTGTGTAGCTTTTAAATGTGCGCTACAGTTGACGTTATGATAGTGTCCAAAACTCACTTTATTCAATAACAGACACATTTTGAAAAACTGCTGTGGCCATGTTACAAATGGGTTTGCAAATCAGTTTTTCGCGATTTGCTCAGTTTAAGGGAAAGTGGACATGAGGAGTTTTTGAAACTGACTACTACTCAGATCTGCTACTAATCTCCTGACGATTGAGATCTAGAAAAGGACAGTTTTCTAAACTTATATTCACAATTGACTATGGTTTACAGCATAATTTTTACCGTCAGGTAAAAATCTGAAAAATCTTTGATTACAAAGAATGTACTGAAATTATTACATAACATTTCTAAATAATTTATTTAAAAAAAATTTATCTTTTGCCAAAATGCAATTGTAATATAGCATGTAAGCAACCAATACTAAAATGTAAAATAAATTAATGTTTAGTCAAAAAACAGAGAGAAAAGTTAATATTGCAGCATAAGAGTATCTATGTTTTCAATAAGTTTCAAAATCGTAGTCTTCAAAGTACGCGATGAACTTTTCATTCACTTGGTTCAGTTTTGGTAAAGAATGATTCTGCTCTTCATTTTACCATTTTGACATTTTGAATGTTTTATGACACAGTAAGGTCTATTGCTCTGTTAACATTTATTATTGTCAGCAATTATATGATTATTGTTCTTACCATGCACAAGACTACATTTTTTACCAAAAAACTGTTATACATGTCATTATTAATTATAAAATCATTTACAATAATTTATATTTAACTGCTTACAACTGCAACTTAAGATTCCACTACATCTCTGATGTACAAATTATTTGTTTTAAAGCTGTAATATATTTTTTTAGAGCATAAATGAAAAATGTTTGTTTGACGAACCACTTTAACGAATGTGTTCTTTAACATTTCTGCCCTAAATTTGCATTTAACTGATAAAACAAATTTGTGCTAACATTTTAACGCAAACATATATTGAACTGGTTCTTCAAATAAACATTTTTCATTTATACTCTAAAACAAATATTACGGCTTTAGAACAAGGAATTTGTGCATCAGGTGTATAGTGGAATCTTAAAATAGCCAAATTATTACTATACCGTAACTAATATAATACCCGTGCCTTTTAAGAGACACATTCTATTTTAAAAATTCTGCCTGTTACATGCTCTCAGGTTAACTAACATGGCTGCTCCAATGTTCTCGCTTCAGACATAGCACTCCAAAGAAACTAAGAAGAGCAATAGATTTTCAAGTCACTGTAGATTTCATTTTCAATATACTTCATAAAATTATTAACACTGTGTGGTATATTACCTATGTACTGTCACATTGGCAAGAGACATCCGGGCATAGCAGCATCATGACATCCTTGAAGAATATATGTTGGAAATAAACTTGTCTGTTTTCGTACCTGTAAATATTGTGCAGTTATTACATTTGTGACGAGAATGGGATGAGTATTTTCGTGATTGTTATGGCCTGTGTAATATTCAATTCAAGAATGTTGGGAATCTAGATTGAAGGTTTCACACCCAGTGATTACTGTGCACAAGGGATTCATATGTAGAAAGGCTGGAAAGCTTTTCATTTTTATTTATTTACTTGCCGAATTAAATCGTGTATAGTGTGCACTTTTATTACAAAACAACTGATAAAAATTCAGGGGTGCGCACTATACATGAAAAATAGAAAAAAATGTAGAAAAAGGTGGCCATGGGAAGGGGTGAGAAGGCGGAGATCTAGTCGTAAACTGTCCGGTGTCAAGAGTGGGAGACAGAGAGAGAGAGAATGTTCTCACCACCAGGTTCCTCCATCATTACCCCTCTACCTTTTATTTTTCTCTCCTTCTCCCCCCCCCCCCCCCTTTTCAAAGCTGGGTCATTCCATGTGAAATCACCCAAATTTAAATTATCGGGTTGCATGACTATTTTATAAAAATTTTATATTTATACCAAAGATGAACCAACTATTGCACAATACAAAACAAATTTTAAAAAATATTTATTGGCAGCCGTATAGAAATTTGGCAAATTTTTCTACACCGATACGTAGGAAAATGTACGTATTTAGGGTTTTGAAAAATGTATGATGTACTTTGTCTATTGCAATCAGAACATTCTGGTTTTTGGCTGGTTGCCGCAGAGTGGGGCTTTTTTCGCTACTACCATGTCGAGGTAACATCTCCCGAGGCTACCATGACAGCTAGCTAGTAGTTAACATCAGGCAGTTCGGGAACATTGTTGGAATGTTCAACGGCTGGGGGCCCAGTGGCTTTGAGCAACATCTTGAGGATTTAAGGGGACTTTGTCTGTCAGCAAGGGGAGCTCTCGCGTGTTTCGGAGTTAGGGACCCGTCCTGGGTCAAGGTTAGGCGTCAGTTACGGCAGTCGAACGAGGGGAGCACTCGTGACTGTCGGAATAAATGAGGTGATCTGGATCGGTGTGTGTCATTCCAGTAGTAGCGAGACCAACAATCCCCAGGTACCTTCTCCTCAGCCAGCTTCCCTTATGTCGCTATCATTTCATGGGGGAACTGGTCAACTACAACCTAGTGGGGAGGGAACGAGTGCCGACCCCTGGTGAAAAAAGCTCGGGGTACTTCGTGTCTGCGCTGTTGGGCTACGGTGGGTAGTTAAGCACGTCTGACCACTTGAGAGGTGGCAAATTATCTTCCTTCACAACCACTATTTGACCTACTGCTAAATTTGGGGAGGTGTGGGACCATCTCAAACGCTGTTGAAGTGTATGGAGGTATTCCTGGTTCCATCTCTTCCAGAAGTGTTGTGTGGCCTGGTTGATGAGTTGCCATCGACTAAGACTTCATTGCCGCTGACGTAACATCTTCGCAAGGAGCGGCAGTTAGGGGTGCTCCTAAGGAAATGGCCAGGTGTCAACACTTCCAAATCATTGGGATCTCCACTCAGCTCGCACAGTGGCCTAGAATTCAGCACTGCCACCACTTTAGAAAACAAGGTGGTGTACTCTTCAAAGGTCAGCACTTGGTCACCCACAACCCTCTTCAGGTGGCTCTTGGCTGCCTTGATGCCGGCCTCCCAGATTCCTCCAAAGTAAGGCGCTGATGGTGGGTTAAAATGCCACGTCACAGATTTCTTTGCCAGGTCATCAACAATTATAGAGGAAGTCTCTCTGGAATGGATCAAGGTGTGCAGTTCTCCAAAATCGTTACTAGCACCAACGAAGTTGGTGCCACAGTCACTGTAGACGTGAGCACACAAACCACGGCGTGCCACAAATCTATCAAAGGCCGCCAAGAATGCACTTGTACTCAATTCTGAGACCATCTCTAGATGTACTGCTCGAGTGGTCAGGCACACAAATAAACTCAGATATGCCTTGTGAGTTTTCGCACCTCTGAAACGGTGTAGTTTCATTACAAAGGGACCACCGTAGTCAACACCTGTATGCGTTAATGGCCTGTTCTGTTGAACCCTAGCTGCTGGCAAGTCTCCCATCATTGGCTGACACACTGACGGGTTCGTGCGAAAGCATGGAACACATTTACGTATTCGAGACTTGACTGCGCTTCTTGCAGATAGGATCCAATAGTCACGTATCACAAGAGCTTGTGTGGCCCGCAACCCAGTATGGAGGTATTTACAATGATAATGGTCGATAACCAAATTCGTAAAATCGCCAACCTTAGGTAACAAAATTGGGTGTTTAATCTCAAAATGGAGCAAAGAGCTGCAAATGCGTCCTCCCACCCTCAAAATACCCTCACTGTCCACAAATGGTGTTAAACGTCTCAAATTGGCTGAACATTCACTGTTGCCTTTCAGACTCTGTAATTCCTCCTTGAATGTGTCAGCTTGTACCTGTTTGATACAAAACCTGAGCGCTGTGTTGAGTTCATCGAATGATAATGGCCCCAACTGTCTCCGAGGGTAAGCTGCTCTCAGATTCCAGACAAATCGGAGCACAAATGCCATAACCCGCTGTAGCCGCCATAGCGATGAAAATGTCTGTACAATCTCTGTGAACCACATGTTTGTCTTCCTTGCCACAATCATAGAGTTCACAGTCTGGTCCTTTACATCTGGCAGATCCTGCAAATCTGGAGAGGTGGTGAATTGAGGCCACTGATCAGGTGGTTCACACAGCCAAGAAGGCCCGTTCCACCACAGCTGATGGTCTACAAGCTCACCTGGAGACAAACCCC
>PNEQ01001751.1:28117-40399 GCA_003012365.1 Medauroidea extradentata | reverse complement strand
TCAGCCTTGTACACTGTTGCCACATGCTTCGCGCATGCGCACGTCACATTTTAACACACAGGCAAGCATTCGTTAGTAAAAATAATTTGAATTACGATTACGTTTACCCCGAAATATTGTTTCAGTTATGTCATATAGCGAATCTATTGTGCGATGTTAGAACATTTTGTATCAATAAGCCACTTTATTAAGATATGCTGAAAATAAAAAATTAAGTTAATTATTTTTACAGATAGTACTATTAATGTGGCCATTGCAGAGCAGTGTTAACGCTTTCGCTTTCGTAATTAGAGTCGTGAGATCGAGGTTTTTGTGAAACCCTTTTTTTTTTTTTTAATTACTTAAACTACTAAATTAATAGTCACAGGATACCGAAGTTATATTTATTTAATCGATATTACGTCCAAACTGACAGTAAAATCATAAACATAAATTTATGTGTGGTAAAAAATCGCCTTTTAAAACAATAATTTAAACGACTGTTGATGAAACATGAGAAATAATGGGGAAAATAATTCGTGACACATATTGTAAAAGCATTGCAGAATTCAAAACTAATATATCTGTTAATCTACACTACCTATACATAAACACGTATATTTCATTAGTCGAAATTTTATTAAGAACGATATGTGCTGTGCCATTATGTAACGAACTAACAAGAAAATTTAACAGTAAAATTCCGCATAAAAACGTCGGAAATATGTATAAGAATATTTTGTGCAAATAGAGGTTTCTAGACCAAAATATTACAGGATTTACTGTCTTGACGTAGAACGAATTTAACGTTACAGAATGTACAGAATAAATGCACTTATAAAATAAGAAAACTGCATTATTTTCTTCATGTACAATTAAAAACTAACAAATTAAAAAACAAAAAATTTTCTGCACCAGGTGAGATTTGAACCCACAACCTTCAGATTACTGTGCCAGCACCCTACCCCTGAGCTACCACGACACTTATAAATAAGACTGGATAAATAATATATACAAATGCACGTTGATAGTAAATGTATAATGTATTTACACAAATCGTATATTTACGGTTTCGTATTGCTAATAGCAATAATTCCCATCTTATTAGACTTGATAAAATATTATTGCTGCACGTAAATGTCTTATACGGTACAATAAGCACGCAATACGTGATTTTTTGCTCACAAAGTTTTAATTGTAATGTTTTAAATTAAGTAACTAATGCTTATTACTAAATAAATTATTAGTGTAGACGTATAATGCGTTTTTAGTGTAAAATATCCATTATATTCCATAAGCTGCGTATATAAAACAGACGTCGTCTTATATTGTAATGGCCCGCCATGATAATTTTCGACTTAGCCCATCGTTAAACCTACCCTTGGTCCGGACTAAAAGTTAGACCGGACTAACGCACGATGATCCTCGGACTAGCGTTAGTCCGCGTCTATGAATAAGACAAAAATTAGTCCGACGATAATCCCGCACTAGTCCGGGTCAAAAACGACTATGAATAAGCCCCTTATTAGGTAAACTTCCGTACAAGCAATTTTTAAAAAATTTATATCGATAAATTATGTGTGCTTCAGAACAGAACCATAAAAATAATACTCATAAATAACATATTTCTAAAAATTATAAACATACTTACAGAGCTAGTTTGGTAGACTACTAAACAGTTACATTTATGGAATATTGTAAGCGGGATGACATTATTATACAATAAAATTAAATTTAAATAATTGTCAACTGTACGCATTGCCATGTGATATTTATTACCTGGAATTAATGACAAGTAAATTTCTTTGTTCGGGGCTATAACAAACACAAAAAAAAAATCTTTTCTTGCTGGTTTTTTTAAGTTACCCAATGTGTTTAAAGTCACACCTCCTTGTGGTACATTAATGTTAGTTGCTTAAAATCAAAGAAAGGCTTCTTAGTTGAGTATTTGCAGTCATAGTTAAAAGAATTGCAGATGCGCATGCCTATCATAATAGGACTAGTTATAATTTTTGTAACATGAAATTTTGGAGAAGAGAGTTTGCAAAATAATCTGTACTTGGCAAAGGATTGACAGAATTTGATGAACTACTAGTAACAATAAAATTAAATTAAGATTTTATTTATTTTCAGGAAATTGTGAAATGATCGATTACTGCAGCAAACATAGAGAATGTAGCTATATATATATATACATATGATGTAAAAAGAATATATATAGAAGTTCGTATTAATACATATTTTCTGCTATTAAAATAAATTATTGTTGAAAATGGGTGTTACTTCGTAAGATAATATGAGTAAAATAAGCTAATTCATTCCGAAGCTTAGTTATTGGATCATTGCGACTTCTTTGTTTCGTTTCTGCACCCACGAATTTGATAATTTCCGTTTGTGTTCCTCATTGTTTAAAATTATAGCTGACTCCACTTTCATAAAAAAGTTTAAGTGTAAGATTTATGTTGCTCAATGTAAGGTACGAATGAGTACAAAAGGGAAAGTAGTATTAATGTTATAAATTTTGCTATTGAATGTGACATGACCAATGCAATGTCTGTGGATGTAGCTGAAAGCAATAGGAATTATGGGTATTGTGTGAAGTAGGCTGTAATACTCAGTTTTAGTTGAATGAAATGAAATGCCATTATAGGCAAAGTTAAACCATATATGAATATTTGTTTTTATTACAAATAAAATAAAGAACAATTATTGAATAAAGTAATAAAATAGCAACGCTAATGAACTATATCTCGACTTAATGAAATGGCGCCATACTGTCCAACATAATAATATGCGAAGTTACATGTTCTACCAATGGTATGTTTTCGTTGGGAAATTTATTTGTTCTTGCGATAATGAGGTCTCTCAACGAAACTTTCGTTCAAGTATCTGCAAAAAGATTTGAATATTGTTTGTGGGCTGTTCTCCTCTCAAGCACCACTTATGTATGTGGAGTTGGTGGGTTAGTTTACAGATCCTATCTCCAAATACGATTTCAATGCGAATGTGATGAAATGGACTTTAGTTGTGTTCCATGCAGAAAGAAATGTTTCAGACTGGATGAAAAAAAAAGTCCTTGGCTAAAGATTCCAGTAAGAATTGAACAGCGAATCCATTCTGTGTAAGACTTCTGGCAGTAGATAATTTTTGTAGTTACCGGTATGTTAAATGGCGTACGCTTATCTTATTTTTTTTTTATTGTGAAGCAAGCGCTCTTTTAGCTACTGCATTGGACATATTTGTTAATATTTGTTGGGAACTTGTCATTATTATGTTTGCATTTAATTAGCTGTTGACATTTGCTGAATTTACTAATATGCGTTCCCTTGGATGCTGAGGCTCTCAGCAGTAGCAGACGACATAAACTTGGCGGAAAGATGTAACCATTAAATTATAAGACTGATGTTATGTGGCGAATATTTAAATAGTGTAAAAGCGAATTAGAATTAAGATTTATTACCGGAGTTAACTATAATTTGTGTTTAACTACTGAGATTGCCGAGTACTTATGGAGAATCATTTGGCTTTTTATTGACAATTCATTTCAGCCTGAAATAAAATTCGTCCTATATTGATTATCTGTGTTCGGTAATCGTGTAGATTTTAGAATATTAAAAACTTATGGCTGTACATGCTTTATTACAGGTCGCACCTAGTGCTGCTGGGTTTTAATTTCATTTGTTATGAGTTTTTTTATGAAGTTGTCTTCTCCCATTCAGGCTAGTTTTCCTCAGTTGATGGGCCTCTTCGAAGAAGATAAACCCTATTCCCTTTTGTAGTCTTCCTAACCTAACTTTATAGTTCTTTCGCAATGTAAGATAGAAGTTTCAGTACAGACGAATCTACTGGCCGAGGGCTGTCCCTATGACACGTAAAAAAAAAAAAAAAAAAAACAGAGTATCGTGCACAAAAGGTACACTACAGTGTGACTATTTGTATAGTTAATAATATAAACCAGATATTTGATACAACCTTAGTGACAATGGCAGATAGAAACATTGTAAAACTGTATATTGCAGTGGATGTTAAAAAGAAAATCACTTTATTAGTGTGATTTAGAACATGCGTGATTGATAGTACACAGCGTCAAAATTTAGTGTGGGAAAGTATCAAGAATCACCATTCATTGTGTACCAGCCAAACTATTGATTGTAGAGGTATATTTTGCAAATGGAAAATGTTTCTGTACACGTTGAAAGTAGGCGTACGTAAAGATAGTAGTACTTTGTTAATTTAATTTTTTGTGTGGTTAAGTTTCATTAAATTAGTTTAAGTTTTTTTACTATTAGTTTTATATTTTTCGTTGGGTTAGGTAATGAAATGAAAAATAGAAAACATAATGATAAAATAACAGACGAACGTTATCTAACCAATGTAACTTAACTAAATGAGGGAAATTTGAAAGTCAGAAAAGTAAAATTTTCTTAACGTGTGTGAACTTTTAATGTCAGACATTTTTCATTAATAAGCTGTATATCTAAAATCAACAGTTTGGCCTGTACAGAATTAGTGATTCTTGATATTTATCTGCAAGACAAATGAGTGAACTTTATTATGCACATCAGTTTCAACAAAAATGTCAGCAACACTTACTGAGCACTCTTTGTTGTAGTTATCTTTTTTCCCAGGAGTTGCAAATTTTCTGTTACCTGAAATTACGTACATATACTGAAAATACTGGCAGCGCACACTTGTCATGTCAGCTGTAAAAGCAGCTTCACAGACAATGTCTAATGTTGCTGGCTGACAAATATAGGTGTAATTAAAAACATTCAGAAGGATTCTCTTTTTGTCACTCTTCAACAGTTTTCCCTGAGCATGTTCCATGACACCAGTGAACAGTTCTTGACAGTGACATGCAATGTTGCTTGACTTAAAGCTGTTCTAATATGTAGGGTATTCAAAATAACAGCATGTCAAAGTCAAAATATGCATGAAGGGTGAATACAACTAAGGAGCGAAGAGATTTTTGTCAGGGCTCAACATTGACGTCTTTAGCGCTGGTCCCTGAGAAAACCCGCTGACCAGCAGCATTGTCCGGCACGATTCCCACATGTGAAAATCCAGGGACTGATCCTGCCGGGAAATGAACCCGGATCACCTTGGTGGGAGGCAAGAGGTCTAACTTGTCGGCCACCGCGGCCCTACAAGTAAGAAAAAAGACTTACTTAAATGGAATAATTTACTCAAAGATGGATGTCGTGGTCTAATGGACAAAAGGAATAAAAAACAGGAAGGGATGCATCTTAGTACTTTCCAAATAATGCTGAAAAATGTTTTTAATGTTGAAAAGTAGTGAAATCTTAGATGCACTAAGAACGAATACAGTTTTATTGCATTCAAATGTTTATTTTTTGACCAATAGCAACATTCATCCTGATTACAATGATACCAAGTTTACAGCAATGCGGACCGTTGACTAATTGTGGTATATGTGTTTGCACCGTGTGCGTCTCTTATTACACAATGATTTTTTATGCTAGCCTTTTGTACGGAGTGGAGAGCTCAAGCGATGTAACCTGTCCCTTCCACGTTCTCCCTCGGACTGAAGTGCGCAGAGAGTGCGCATTAGCCTTTGTCAGCGGTCGCTGTAGGTGTTTATTGATGTGATTTAGATCATATGTTTTGAGTTTCATGAGACTATGAGAGAGTGCTGATGTTTACAAGTGTTGAATGTACTTAAACTGTTCAGTAAGAGTCACCAACATGAAAGTAGAACACATTCAATAAGTGTGGGAACACACTGTTCACATTGCTCATGGCACAAGTGTAGGTTCAATTCAATTCAATTCAATTTACAGATAAAAACTGGTTTTATGCTTCAAAAAGCAACGTGGTAAATGAAATGCATAAAAAATCTACATCTGGTAGCAATGTATGTAATAAGAGATATGAATTTAATTCCTAAATAAGAAATACATAATTAATGATTCAGTGTTATACATAACTACTATCAGATGCATATTGACACAGTGCTTGTAGGACAACCAATCGTAAACCACTAACCCGTGTGTTTTTGTACACGAGGTTGAAAACAAGAGTAAAGGGTTTTTAAGAGTGATAGAGGAGAAGTGGCTGAGGGAATGTCAGCATGGCTTTCGGAAAGGGTACAGCATGTTGGACTCTGTTGACTGGTTTTCTGAAGGATTCAGGGCAGGCTATAGTCCAGTGAAAACAGGTGCATGTGTTGTATAGATTTTGAGAAAGTTTACTAAAATGTACTGCATGGGATTTTGTTAAGTAAGAGAAAGTACGATCATCGTAGAACAGCAGTCCAACTGCAAGAACCCATTAATTATTTTATTTCATGATGTAATTTTCCAACAAAATGTTTGTAAATGAGTTTCGCCGGAAAACTTGTTGCAGCAGAAATAAAAATTGCTAAAGAAATAAATCAAAGCAACTGTGAATTATACTGTATCTAGATTACGCACGTTGTGATTGTACCATAACAGTTACCTTGTCTTTTTCTATATTTCAAAATTAAATGTATGCAGTGCAAAAATGTTATTGTTATTCACTTTAATGAATTAGCTGCAACCATAGTATAATTTTCTGGTATTGCATATAGGCCCTATGTTGTTATTTTTTGGTATTGGAAAGTAGAAAATAGTGGACAGGTTGTAACTATTCAATGCTAATGTACAATATAAAATTGTAAAATTAAAGTTATTCACTTTTTTTTTTCATAATGCCAGTTTGAAATAATACACTTGCTATTTTTACCATAATGGACATTAAACCTATTATTCACCAGAATAGGCTATGCCAAGAAATTAATAAAGTAAATGAATGAATGGAAAAAAAAAAATTCTTTACTAAGCCTATTTGCTACAGTAAGAAGGTATTTGAAGTATAACTTTGTGGAACTATGAATATTATTTTAGGTCAATGACATAAGTGTGTGAATGGATATTTAGGTCAACACCGCAAATTGGCTGATACTATTCTCTGTTCACTGTAAATTAAGTTCTGAAGTAAACAAATAACCTAATATCATTGCACTTCGCTAGATTCTAATTGGCTCAATTTGTGCAGTGCACCGACATACTATTTCCAACTGACAAAACTGTGTACAGTCGGTATCACAGGAAACACCACCACCCTATATATCAAAAAACAATGTTGCGTGAAAATTTTGTACGTGTTATCGACATACGGAAACCAAAATTACATACAAACTTGATAAAAATATTGACATGTGCAATTACAGTGATTTAATTGAAATTATGAAGCCACAACTAACGATTGTATTCAAATATTCTGATATTAACGTAAAGAAAATTTGGTACTACATGCACAAAAAAATATTGTCAACAAAGTGAGTGAATAAAGTTAATGTACAGTCCTCTTGGATTATTTTGTACTTCGCTTTGGAAAAATTATATTTTATAAATCACCAAACTATCTTGTCGATAATGCATGACACATAGGCTATTTTTTTTTGTAAAGAATGTTATGAGATATTTTTATTCTTGCTTTATAAACATCATTGCAGTTTGTTTAGTAAAGAAGACATTGAACCATGTTCTGAAAACCATGCAAGAGATTTTAACTGTTCACGTCCAGTGTTGCATAACTTAATATGCAAGCGATGTAAACAATAACCGACACGAGGACAGATTACGGAACGAAACAGATCAAGGAGGTTCTGACGAACTGGAATGGAAAATGGATACACGGAAAAAACCATTCTAAGAAGCCACAACATTGACGCGTTAGTGTCAAAAAATACTTTTAAAAAATTAAACATTTTATCTGATTGTGCTATTTCTGACTTAGTTTTACTGTGGTAATTATTACTGAACTAAACGTTTAGTATTTTGGGGGTGTCGTACATCTCTAAATACTGGCAAGTGTACGAAGGAATTGTACATTTAGCAGTGTGTCAGTTGTTAAATAACTTATAAATCAACTGTATGGACGTGTCTTCCGCTAACCATAATTATAGTAATAAACATATAGCGTAGTAGATTGAGTTTCCAATGCCTGTATATTAGAGATATTTGTTAATAAAAGTCTCATTAAGTGATGGAGTGGTAAATTTATATGTATACGACAGATAACAAAGATCTATTTCTTATGCAAGATCACAGTGCACGGCGGTCGGCAGCCAATGAACATGTTTGTTTATAATTTGCTTTGTTTGTCCTACAACTCAACTTACAGTGAACAGAGAATACACTAAACCATGTATGCTTCGATTTAAAGAAAAGCAGCACACATTGAGTATTAATTTTTAATATTTATCACGAAAACAACCAGTGTTAACATAAAAGCCAACACATTTTATGGGTAGAATTAAAGCAAATGAATACTATAGAAAATCAACATTTTATTACACATTAAATAACTATTTATTAATTTGAATTACTCCGTTTTTGTGTGTTTCCCACATTCCTGATCAGTGACTAGTGAATCTGTTTTATATGAATGTAATAAGAACATGGGCTGCTTCGGTTTTTCGCTGGTTAAGACGATGGAGCCGATACACCGCATACCATGAAAGAGGGGAGGGGGGTTAGCCTTCTCCTTCTTTCCATTTTCTAATGCATGACAACTGGGTGGACAAGAGCCCCCCTTAAGGGGCTTCTACTACCCCCGCGCTGAGGCCTTAGGCAAGCGATGATAAACGGCAGCATAGTAAGAACTAGCATTTGAATTAAAGGTGCAACAAGGTGTATTGCTACTTATTAATTTATATTGTAGTTTTCCAACCTAAAAATGTTGTTGGAATTGGTGTACATAATTTTTTTACTTTTTAAAAACTAACTTTTACACTGTAATGTTATTAATGAGTTTTTTCCTTTAGAACTTATGTACTACATGCTGTATCCTACTATTGGTTGAAAATCATCAAAACATATGTTTACTTGGAATAATATTTTTTTTTGCCTTCTCTCTTTTTACAGTCATGTTGGCACTGTCGACACTGCTTAGATTATTTGTTTATATTTCTGGCATAGAGAAGCAAAATTGAGCCAAACAATACTTGTCTAGGCAGTATTGTTACAGAAAAAGTGTCATGTTGAGGGTAATAAATTTTTAAAAAGTTGAATCAATTTCTTGAATGTAAGTACGTGAAAGGAAACTAAAATTCTATCAATACGGAATTAGCAGCGAAGAAAATGTGATTTATACAAGTAAGTGTAATTGAACTAAAAACACATGTAAAAGTAGTCTGTCAAAATAGACAGGTATCTACTAGTGCATTAGAACATTCGTTTTAGCAAGAATGTATGAAAATTATTTATATTTTATAGTTTCAAATTGAAAGATGAGCTTAATATGAATGAAGCTTAAGTGAAGAATATTGAGTCATATTCATAATAGATTCATCTCTATGTAAAGGAATATTGTGTTAGCAGTTTTATCAAAACAGCAGCATTCTTTATTCTTTCACTGTCATTCCTTTATGGCGTAAATGTTATGTATTTATTGCATACAGCTGATTGCATTGGGCATGATTGAGATTTGGGGTGTTGTATTGATATAAAAGAAGTTATTAATGCAAATTTGCTATTGAGGTGGAAAAAAACTGTAGTGTTTCGTGAGGCCGCATAACTAATTTCTAATAAATGTCACCTTACAACGCATTTAGTATATGGAAAGGTTGTGTGCAGGTTTTTTTTATTTTAACTCATTTACATACAATTTTCAAAATGACTTGAAATCAAATTGATATTCACGAGGTGAAATATGTTCAAGTCAAGTGATGTGTGTGTGATTAAATGCAATTCAAAAATTAACTGAGTTAGATGTACCTATTGTGGAAACATGTATGGATACTGTTTCATTTAGTGTGTAACCACATAATGGTACAAAACATATTTTACGACACAATTCTGGACTGTAATGTCCGAGACCACTTAGTTGTCTATAAAGAGGCTTATCAAAATTCATTAGGGTAGGGTAGGGCAGCCAAAATTTCAAGTGGTGGCCTCTCGGGCGACTACTAAAGCTAATATCATATGTATATATAAATATAATATGTGTAAAGAGTACACTATGGATTTAGAGTTTAGCAAACTATTTATCATGTAGAAAATATATGGGCTTTTCTATTATTCCCTTAATTTTGAAACCTCAATCAAAAGCATTGTAGGCAGTTAAAAAATACTGGTAATTGGTAGATCTGGTAACATCACGAACATAATGTACCCTATTCCACGGAGTGAATTTCAATAAGTGGCAGAAGGCATTATGGCATAGGTAATATTTATTACAATACATTTTCACCCTATACAAATATATTAAGTGCAAAGAATGAGACAACACTGTATAAGAGTTGCAAGTTTAAGCTTTAGTCTTACTGAATCAATAGAACAGAACTTGTACCTAAATTGTATTTAATTTATTTTTTGTATGTCAATCAACGATGCCTTCAATAGAACTATTTTTGGAACTGTATTATACTGATCACACATAGTCTGATTTGTAGGAATTTTCTTGTTTGAAAATAAATACTGTTCTGGCATCAATAATGAACTGCAGTGTGGTTTTCCAATGGTCCTCTTTGTTATTTTCACAAACTATATGTTCGTGTAATGTTTCGAGTTAAATAAGTTTGAAGGATGCTATTAATATTGTTTCAAAAAAACAAGCCATACTTACATAACCATACAGTCGATGGGATGAAGGTTATACAATAGAATCAACAATCTCCATATTTGCCTGCATTGCACACCTGTTTAGTCTTTATGTAGTGCTTTGGTCTTGTGATAAAATAGCCAGCAATTTATCCTCTAGTTAGACCTATGTATAGCTGGTAAGACTTATGTGAAAGTAAAAAAAAAAAATAATTGTAGAAAAAAAATAGCATTCTTATACCTTTTCATACGAAAATACTGGCTACAGTAAAGTTTTGTCTACAAGAATATAATGAGACGCAAACATTTCATTACCTATTAATACCTAACCATATATAGAACTCCCAGCCTATTTGACATATTTACAATGTAGGTAAATCTTATGATTAGCTAACATTTGTGTTGTCATGGCAAGGCTGTTGTTATATAGAGATGGTATGAGAGTTGGCGTGTTCGAAGGACAGCGTCGTGCCCCAGATTATGTAGCTCAATGAACCCGGGGAAAAAGGATGGTATATGCTCAGTCTACAAAATAATAAATTATTTGAATAAGTAGAATATATTGAAATTGTTAATGTAACTTGTAAGGAATTTTCTTGCACTGCACACCACAAAATTGCAAAGAGAACCGGATTCTAGGGTGGTGTTAATCAAAGGTGCACTGAAGTACAAATTTGTAATAGACCTGCCTACTGAGTTGTAGGCACTGAACATGCTATGTAGGAAATTCATATTGTTCATTGTGTGACTGCAACAGAAACAGCTGATAAAATAGTCCTGGGTTACTAGGTAGCCATGTTTTATAATTTATAAATTTGTGTGTGTGAATGTATAAATATAAACTAGCAGTCTCCCATGGCTTTGCTTGCGAGTATTATTCATAAGTGATAATATTTACTTTCATTGGAAAACCTCGTCGTGCACCAGATTGGTACTTCGGTGATTAAGTATTAGAATGACAACTGCTAGTTGAGCTAATTCTGCGGCAGGATAAATAGCTATAGCTGTCCGCGTGAAAAGCTGCCCGAGGTTTGTTCCTGACACTAACAGTGACTTTATATGCGCCTTAATAATAGCACTGCAAAGTTGACGTTGTGGGATAGTTATTGACTCTTAAATGTGAGAGGTGAATTGAATGAAATACATCTGATTTACCCTGTGCACACTCATTGGTGACGGTGCTCTCAATTACATATTTTCTAAATATTAATTTGAAGTATAATGCCATTAGAAAGTTTTGGTGGGAAAAGGTTACACGAAAAGTTTCATGCCCCAACGTTGAAATTAGTGAGACGATATGTGTGAGCTGATATCACGGAATCTTAGTGGATAGTAAACTACATAATCCATTATACCAGTGTTGGACGACTAAATGCAAATTGCAGTAATTCGACCTGTCTTGCAATTTTTCTTTGTCAGAATAGAATGTTCGTATGCAGTTTCTAGCGGAATTTGAGCCCAGAACCTCCCGGAATGTACACCTGAGATACAAACAACTGTGTCACGTAATGTTGAAAGAATTCATTAAAATAAATTAAACTTAAAAAATAAAATATTTGTGTCCTTGGCTCATAGTGGTTGTACAACAGCATGTCTCGTTAGCTTACCTTACTGTAGAGTGAAGCTCGTGTATCATTTATTTCTTACTTGACATCACAATTATGCCGCACGTTGAAATGGTGGCAATTGACGCAGGTGCTGGGGGGGGGGGGGG
>PNEQ01001751.1:9807-28017 GCA_003012365.1 Medauroidea extradentata | reverse complement strand
ACGACCACGGGGCAGGCTACATACCAGTGGATTGATGCACCGTCCAACGACGGACGTTCAGAGACTTGTTAGGGCCAGTCTCCATGCACAACACACTCAAATATACACTAAGTGTCACTAGGGACGGAGTGAGCAAAACGAGAAAATCAAAAACGTGAATGGTTTTATAGTTTACTCACCATGAACAATAGACTGGTACTCACGGAAGGCCAATGCCAGTTAAGCATATCTGGAGCAGAAATCTCTCCAGTAGGTGACACAGCAAAACAGCACTTGGCTGGCGGTATGCTTTATGAGCTAACTTACGGCCTTGGACACGATGGCCAGCAGGGGATGAGGAGCCCCGAGTCAAAAACAACAAAAACGGTTCCGGTAATTAAGATAAAAACTATTGAAACTAAAGAATGAAAGGTGCAAAACTGGTGAAGGACCCGGGGTGGACAAAAAAGTGTACCTCCTCCGTGCGTCAAGTTGTAACTCAATGGCGTTCGGCGTCGCCAAGCAAGACCTGCGAGAGGGGCTGACTTTGTGCTGTCCAAACTAGTTCCCATACAGAAACATTAAATGGAACAAAGTTACACAAGATACAATATAAAATGGACACTGGAAAAATAGCAAAACATATTAAAAACATTACTGGTATTTTTGAAATGTCGTGTCTAGGAGTATTGTTCCCTGTTGCATCATGTTCAATTGGAAGGATACAATAGACATAGCATAGCTGATGCAACACTGACGCAGTTGAATAATGGCAACTGAAAATTACAACCAAATATTAAAACTCATTTTTAAAAACATTAAAACAATAAGACGGTTGAAAAGGTTGCAATTAAATAGTAAACAGAAAAAAACATATTTTTAAAGGCAATATTTATAATTTACAACACGCACTGAGTGTAAGCCATACTAAATGAGCACAGTGCGGCAGACGGATAAGTAGCACACGTCACGCTGGTTGTAATTGCTTTTTATATTGTCTACCTTAAAAGTTTACAAACTTAGTTTTACTCTTAATAATCAAGTTATCTAAGAAAGTAAAAAAAAAAACTGGTCTATAATTATTTTTGAAATACTTACGTAAGCATCACTTTGTCGCAAACACCACCTTAATATTTCTACTGGTTGAGTAGGGGTTGATGAAAAACAAATATTGTGCTTTTTCACCATTTTGGATGACGAATTTAGAAATATTTTAATTTGACGTATTAAACATTTGTGTAAGTATCCAATTTAAGTGCAAATCATGAGCATTTTATCTAAAACACAATTTGGGATGGGTGGAATACAAGCCCTGTAAATTTGTGTTACTGACAAGTAGTACAAAACTTATTTTGTATTTTCTATTAATTTTAGTGTCGACTTGTCTTGTAGCATTGCAGGACAAGGGTTTTTATTTGGTGAATAATTAATATCTTATGTGATCATAATTTTCTAATATAATGTTTAAAATTGTAGTTTTATTTGAGTGGTCTCGCTTCCAGAAACAAGGAGTAAAGACACAGTTATTTATTCCTGAATGTTCTAGATAGGGTGTAATGTTTGTTGTTATGGTCAGGTGGCCTTGGTAGGAGGCAGTAGCTTTGTTTTCTTTTAGTTATGGTTTTTTCTGCGGGAGTTTGCCGTTATTTGTTGTTTTAATGCGTAGTTTCTGATTGTGCCCTAGAGGGTTCTAGATAATGGAACGAATGACGAGGGTTACGCCACCGAGAAGCAGCCAATGACAGCACGGCGTGTGGCGCCCCTTCGCCCTTCATTGTGGAATGTTTGCCTCCGCCATGTTTAATAGAAGTCGTGACGCGATCCGGACAGGATGTGCGCGGGGCTGCTGTCCATACATTTTCATGAAATGAAGTTCGGGAGTGGATAAATTTAACATGCACGGGTAGCACTGCGGTCTCTACTCTTTAACCTTTCTTTCAGACAGTTTTGAACTCTACAAAATTTGTTTCCAACCATGCATGTATGCCGCTAGGTGCACAGAGCCAGGATGGCTACTTGTTCTTCTTCGCCGCATAAGTATTCACCGTGCGCCAATCGTCTTGCCAATCGTCTTACCTAATTTAAACACCTGATATAGTGATGCTGTGTTTCTGCTTGTAACTTTTTGTGAATTGGATCCACCGTGCTAAGACTGGAATAATGTATTTCGTGCCGATGTAAACCGTAATCTAATAAACCAGAAATAGTGGAATATAGTGAAGTATATTATTTAGGGACGAACCTTTTGTTTTAAAATTCCGACGGTGTCTGTGGAAATTCTAAATTTGGTGTCTGAAATTCTAAATTTTGCCTACAATATAACATAACCTACAAAATTATTACCAGTAAATTCCGGAGCACATGAGTACAGATCAAGAGATATGCTCCAGCTTGTAACCTTGCCTTTGGGGCTGGGTTATCATCGAGCTAGCTCACTGGTCTAGGAGGACTGGTGTGCTACATTTGTTTGTACCGAATGGGACACAGGTGCAATGTGGTGACGAGGCGCTGCATTTGTTCACCCATCGTGGGCCTATGGATCAAATGCTACATTCTCTACACGTATTATACCATGAAAATTTAAATACATTATTTTGATTAGGCTATGTTGGAAACTTACACCCAGTTTGGAAGAAAAAGAACTAGGGTGAAGGTTATAATTTATATTCTGACCATCTGATGCATACAGGAAGGTGAGGTGAGAGGGTATTACAGTGCAATGATGTGAAGGGACAACACATCATCCATGTGTGTGCCAAATTCGAACCCAGGGCCTCTTGCATTGTAGACCAGCATCTAACCGACTACACTACTGAGGCAGGCTGCAAACTGGGAGAACTATTTTTGATGACTTAAGTGAATTTTATAACCACACATGCGTACATTGTGTGCAATACAAAATGGTGAACTGAATCCTTAGGCTACCTGACATGTGTTTCATATATATTGTAGTGTGTAGGGAAATTCTTTTAATCAACTCAATTCACGTTATTATTTTAGTCACATAGCAAAAAAAGTTTTCGCTGAAAAGCGTGGTTGTAAATTTAGTGCTTGGCTTCAATTAGTGAGGCAGTAATTTAAGCAAATTATAAGGTAGCTTTTATTATTTCTTTACTTCTGAAACTGTGAAGCGCAAAACTGCTCAAGGCAGGAGGTGAATGTAATTAATATAGGTAAAGTTTCTTATAATTTAGGTAAACTGAGCACTTGGAAAAATGTTCCAGTTCATAAAAGAACAAATTTAAAGTACGCATAGTTAATGCAGTTACAATGAAAGTGAATCATAGGCCTAGGCATAATGCAAAAGTAAATACTTTGGTGTCCTGTTGGTTGCAATCAAAGAAGTAAACTTTCAACTGCTCTTCGCTGAAAGGCCCAAACCACTGGACCTAGGATCGTGAAATTTTTTGTGTGGTTGCTACTTAGGTCGCAGGCAAGCACTAAGAAAGGATTTTTTGAAATTAGACCTGTTAAGGCGGTGAACCGGGGTGAAATGTATTTCCGAAAAAACTTCGATAAAGCCTGAACCAGACCGTCTATCATTGTTATTTTCACTGTAATAGAACACACACAAAAAGCAATTTAGCAAATTTTAGGATTCTTCGGAATGCAACATTTAAGGAAAAGACCTTTATGTGTTGCCGATGAGTTATTGATATCTATTGAATCCTTTGAGATAGAGATTTGCACACACTTCAAAATGTGCTTACGTAAATATCCAAAAAGTAGTGTTTGAATTTTTTGAAATTCGACCCCGAAGCAGTGCAGTAAGAAAGGGGGAAAATATGTTTTTAAAGAATTGTCTACATCACTGGAACGCAATTGGCTGTCATTGTGATTTTTACTTTAATTGGTTATGTATTAAAATGACTAACATAGGATTCAAAGATGTTTGGCATACTTTAATTAAGAGGGTGAAAATATGGGAAATGTGTTTTTGATCATTCCTCTATGTACTGAATCAATTGAGATATCAAAGTGCTCTTTGCTTTAGATTGATGCTGATGTGAATATCTAAATTACCAGTTAAATCTTATTTCTTCATTCTGCCGTAAAGAGGTAAAAAAGGGGCAAAATGAATTTTTGATTCACAATCTATATATACTATTGACCCCATTAATCTTTTTATATGTCAACGTGATTTTTGTTTGTGATTGATACTTAATCAAATATATTAAAAGTAATTTCAGGAATTTTTTAAATTCTCCACCTATGGAGGTGAAAAGTGATAAAATATGTTTTCAATTAATTGTCGATATAACTTGAACCCAGCAGGCTGTGGTTGTCTTTTTCATGACTAAGAAACACCAGTTAAGTAGTATAAAATGAGAATCAAGGGTTTTTCGAAATTGAATGTGTTAAGGTTTGAAAATATCTGGGATGTGTTTTAGATAAATCTTTGATGTGTACTGAAACCATAAAGATATTTGGTTTATTTTTGCTTCATGAAGATTAGCTGCAAAAATGTTTTAATATTTGCCAAAATTAGAACTCTCAGTAATGTAGTGAACTTTTTTTTCTTCTTTTTTTTGAAATGAATGATTGATTTAGCTTCTACTGTACTGAAAGCTTTATTGTCATGATTTTAACTTCACTTGGTTGGATACTTGAGCAAATATTAAATATGTGAAGAATGATTTTTCCAAATCTGACATCTAAAAGGGTGAAAAGACATAAAATATGTTTTCTATCAGCTGATGATACTTATCTAACCAGTAAGGTGTTGTTTGTGTCAGAATGATTGTTGCGTAAACACCTAACAAAAATTATGCAAGTTTTTAATTTTATAAGATAACTTATTTGTTAAGAAGAAAACTTAAGTTTGTAAACTTTGAAGATGGTAGACTTTCCAAACAGTTAAGTACAACCACAGAGAAATAAGTTATACAGAACTAAAATCTACAGATACATCGAGACGTATTACTGAACAACCTCTGTGAATGTAGGAAACTAATATTTCATATTTTTATTATCATTTTTTGTGAATAATTTTAACGTTATGTCATGCAATTGTTTGTAGCTCGGGTCTATTGTTCAAGATGTTCTGTAATCAAATTAATTTAAAGGCTTTGCAAAAGTGCAATTTTGATACACAAGAACTGCAAGAAGTTGAAATTGGTGCAATTTGGATGAAGTCATTTAAGTTGTAGAACTGGATTATACTGTACATTACCCCACTCCAGTTCCTGAACAGCATTACCTAACATACAGCATCTCACTAACCTCAAGGTTGGGGCTCCAAATACGTTTACATTGTTTGGAAACATTATCGTGCCAAAACTCAGTAATTTCACTTAACTTCAAGTGAAGGTTTTGAAAACAAATCTGTTATTTAGGACACCATCAGCAATGGTTGTGCTTGAGGGAAATGAGTCTTTAAATGTGTACCATGTAAAGAACATATTTTATTATATTACCCTGTTATATGTAAGAGATGTAATTACCCCACAATGTCAATTTTTCTGTGACTATAAATAAGACCCAGGTGTAGTTGCTGTCGTTAATGGCAGAGACAAACTTGAGACTGTGTTTTGTGTGGACAGCTATAGCTACTTATCCTGCTGCAGGGTTAACTCGACAAATAGTTTGGTCATTCTTAAGACTTGATGACTAAACTACTAATGTGGCATACAAACAGATTTTTCAGTTAAAGCAAATATTATCTGTTATGAGTAACATACGTGAGCAAACTTGCAGGCCCACTGCTAGTTATGTATGACACTGTACATAAAAATTAAATAATTTGATTTGTTTGCTGAAAGACAGGACTGGCTCAAACACTATGCCAGGCAAAAACAATGCTGATGCTATTAGTAAATTTCCTGTTTTTGGCTGCGAATAGACTCCCAATTTACTTTACACACATTTTAAAACCGTTTTAAAGTGGCATGAAATACTTCTGAAATTTACTTTACCCATGTAACAGATCTAAAAGCTATTAGACATGCCAATGAAACAGACTGGTGCTACTTGTTTTCACTAGTGTCACTTTCTTCAATGCCCTCTACATTTTAATTATCAGCATCGCTAATGTTACTAATGTATTGGACATGATATCTGTTTCACACAAAGTGCCATCAAATTGCTGCTCTAAAAGGCTGATTCACATGCTGTACAGTGTAACGCTGCATATTTTGTAGCAAATTCACAGCCTAGTTTACACTGTGGGTGCAGTTTGGAAATTCTGAAAACATACATCCCTTGCTGCATACAAATTTCAATTTTATTGGTAGTATGAACCATAAGGCACGACACACAATGGTTTGAACCTTCGTGAAAGAACTGGCAGTTTGAAATAACATGCGCCTGGTGCTGTAGTCAGGAGGCAGGTGGCGTGGGAGAGTGTAGTGATGCCGGAGCTCCTCACATTTCCATGCATTTGTAATGTGCAAATTTTGACTTTGATAAACCCATTATAAGAAAACTATTACAGGTAAAATAGTTTTGTAAGAGAAAACTGTACTTGCAAATATTGTCTACAACATTAATACCATTCCACGAAAATATAAAATTATGATTTTACACCACATTAACACCTTTACAGGTTTGCTTGGAACCAGAGGCTATATGTGAAGTGACAGCAATGGCATCCATGCTACTACTGAGACGTTCAGTCAGGGTTTTATATGATGAGTGTAGTACCAAATTTACATCTGCATTGAATAGTAGTGGAATAGGAGACTTGGCCATAAGCATTTGCACACTGAACAATGGGAACAGCAGATTTTGCATGTTGGAAAATTTATATACCAACATGGGTTCTAAATTTTATGAACATTACATTAACATGTCTAATAGGCTTAGCATTAATAAGTTGCTGTTAATGGCAAAATTGTCCTTTAGTGTTTGCAATCATGTTGCTGGTGCTAATGTTAACACTGCTCAAGATGTAAAGCAACTGAAGTGTGAATGTGCATCTGCGAAAATGCTCCCATTTTGTACAGTAGGTCTACCATAACTTTTGTTCTGTTGCTGGGCGACATTGTAAGCTGAGACCATAAAATATTTATTGTAGATTGTCCAACATTATTCCTTGATACCCTGCAGCAATGTACTGTCCGTACACCAGCTCTGCATCCCTGGCATGTATGTACTTTTAGACCAAAACATCATGTATCTTATAGTAACATAGTAGAAAGTCCACAAAGTTTCTATGGCTAATATGTACATTGACATGTTATTTGAAGCATTGTATTATTTATATCTGAACGGTCGTAAAACATATACTCGCCAGAGAGCTGGCGCGTGGACAGTAACTACTTGCTTTTTACTCCATGTTTATCAACTATTGTTCTCTCAACCATATACTTACTCACTTTATAGTGTTTATAGTGTTCTAACTCCAATTTTGAATTATCCTGTAAAAGACTATGCAAGAACTAAACACAACACTTGTGGTAGGACAGTTTTATAACAAATTTAAATTAAAATAATTAATGGATTGATGAACAATATTTAGGTGAATATGTGTGTGTGTGTGTGTTACATAAGGTAGTTAATATAAAAATGAATGAATGTATGAATATGTTATTGTCTGCATGCAAATAAGACTTGTAAAACAAATTTTTTGTGTTACCTTTGAACACCTGACTTCAGGGAAAGGTATAATTTTGTGCAAAGTACCTTAGCGGCTTGGGACAATAGACTCGCGTACAAATCAGCAAATGAGTCAGAAAATGTCAGCAGACAAATCAACGTATTGCAGTCAGGCAGTAATTAAACTGCAATATTTGCTTCAACTGTAAAAACAATAGCATTGGCACAAAAGTTAATAAACATGGCTTTCACAACATACAGAGTACACAAATGTGAGAAACTATTACACAAGAAGCTTTGTAACTTGAAATAGTATTTAATTATTTGAAACATGTGTGGTCTTTGTTACTGACTAAGGCATTATAAAATAATCACTGTTTGTATTTGTGCAAATAGCATACCACATGTATAGTTCTACCTTATACTTATTAGAATAATACAATTACATAGTAAGGGCTTAAAAGATTTTTGCTATTGAATAATAGTATGGTTAAGGTAAATAAGTTGTAAAAATACAACAGTTTTGTTGGCAAAACATCTATTATCTTAGTTACATGCCTATTTATATTTCACATTGCTTTCAAAAGGGACATATCCCAGGGGTGGGGGTACATGGGGTCCAGACCCCATTACCGAATTGAAACTGCTTAAATAACTTAATTTTGCACCTTGAAAATTCTAATTTTCCCGGGGGAGGACTTCCGGAGCTGCACCCGCTCACTTATTGGTGGGATCAATGATGTATGACAATCCTGCGTTCGGGACGTCCCCCAAACAAAAGTCCTGGCTACAGCCCTACTGTAGGTTAAGAGTGCTTACGTTATTTATAGTTTTTAGAAGACAATATAGCAGTAATCCTAGATAATTGTGTTTGCCAAGTTAATCAGCAATAATTTTCCCATGATGACAAATTCAATAAGCGTGAAATATTTCTGTAAGTCAGCAGATTCCTTTTACATCTATACTCTAATGATATACATGTGTATAGCAGATGTTGATGGTTTGATGCCAAGTTGTAGAAAGTGCAAGTATTTGATATTATAACAATCATAAAAATGTTGCAACACTTTTAAATGGAGTCAATGACTGAGATGAAACTATTTTCTAACGACATATGAATGTTATTGCTGAAAATAGATTAGTTCGGAAGTAGGTAATTTAGAAGGGCAAATTAGTGAAAATTAGCTTGTTTAAAGAACAGTTGTAGTAATTAATTTTTTACTGTGTTTCTGGCTACAATGAAATGCAAATACTGTAATTCATTAATAATCATAACTCAGTATTACAAATTTGCTTATTTATTCAAGCAGAAATAATTTTACATATTTATACAATTCAAAATTCAGGTGTAAAATGTGTGTGTGTATGATTCAATGTTCATTACTTTTTATATTTTAAATCCTACATACTGTACAATCACTTATTGACATTCTTTTCACACTGCTTATGGTGTGGCTACTAAACATAATAATGAATTTTTTGCAGTGTTTTTAAAAAAATGCCTCATACACATTTATGCTGGTTTAAATAATGTAACTTACAATGCATAGCATGTGAAATTGTGTATATCTAATCCACATAAATTTATATGAAGAAATTCATTGCCTGATCAATTAAAAGATACTAAATGAGAAACAATTTGTCATTGCACTAAAACCTTTGTAGTAGGAGCTTGTATGATATTTCAAACTGTTATTGGCAGGCATGAAAAACGTGTGTAAAATACTCCTTCGTGACAAATGTGTAACACCATGCCAATCATGTTAAAGTACTTATAGTTGTGTCATGTATCATTCGTATCACAGGTACTCAGTTTCTTACATGATGTTTTTTTTTATTTACGTGACAGTTGTGGTGAATAGGGTGAATATTTTTGGGAACCTGACTGTTTTGCTATCGTGCTTCTGGTCTCAGTATTCATAGCGTTATCATTCTTGATACCTATGAAATATGTAACTCTCGTGAATACTGAGGGAGATTATGCTTTTAGTAACTGATTGTATAAAAGTAAAATACTGTACTTCCATTTCAACTACAGTAGTTTTGTGGGTAAATTAATTATGAAAGTTAACGTTGGTTAAATTACTTTTGTAGTTTTTCATTCAGTGAGGAATGAGTTTTTTTAGCAGGCTAATTAAAACAGGTGGCTAAATAAGGTAATTATAATTATTAAGAATTTTTTTAAAAAATACTTACATTTCTCTTAGGTTTTGAGGTTGTCTTTCTTATATGTAACCTATCATATATAATTGAAAATGCATAGTAGGCTACATTTATTAATACATAATGTTTGAAAAATTTTTGTAAATTGGTGCTAAATTACAACTTCTACACTCACTACTCCAACTCCCTGAAGTTTAGTGGAAGGTGTAGCATCAAAACGTACAAGTAAGTTTAACTCTGAAGTTTAGTGGAAGGTGTAGCATCAAAACGTACAAGTAAGTTAAACTCTGCTTCAGGTAAAATTTGTTAGTGGTGAGTTTAAAAAGGGTAAACGTGTTTATTGCAAATACGTAGCGATGGGGACCAATTTATAGCTAAAAATTTCGACCAGGAAATGTAATACTACTGTGTAGCACTGAAGTATCCTGCAGATCAGTTATTCAGGTGTTTTGAAAGGTCACAACCTAGGGTTACCAGACACTGAAAGTAAGAAAACCAAAAAAATCAATAAAAAAATTAATTAATTAAAAAAATTTATTTATTTTATAAAAGGAGGGCATTTTACTGAAAAGGAGGACAACTAAACATTTTCTGATACATATTTTAATTACTGTGTGTTATTTTCAGCTGAATACTGAAAGTGAATACTACAGAACACACACTTTCCATAGCAAAATATAAAAAACCGAACAATAAAATTTAATATTGAAGAGCACATTTTCCACACAAATAACCAAATATAATTATATAGAAGAACATAACATTATATAGTATGTAAATAACCTAGGGTACACAAAAAATGTATCATGACGTGATACATACTGTGTGTGCGAAACCAGCTTCACGAAAATTACTTTAGTTCTGTATGTACAGAAACAAAATATTTAGTGTTGCTAATATCTCATTATTAAAAAAAAAAAAAAAAAACTGAACACTTTTAGGCATCAAGCAAAATCTGGCCGGATTCATACAGTGTGTGTGAGGGAGCAATAAAGAGGACGTTACGGTACGTGAGTTAAACAAACTATACAGAGCTGACTAATTAGTAAAAAAATCTAAGAAGATGGCTCCCTCAATATAACACAACTGAGCATTGTTGCTATCACTAAGAGACTAAGCAAGTGCTGTGTGCACTGGCCAAACTGCATGTAAGCAGTGCTAACCTCGGTCAACAACTGAATTCAAAGTTCAGCAAAAATTATTAGCACGCAAAGTTGGCCTGGATTGTGAAATAGCACAGAATTACAAATCACAATTTTATTCTTTTCCCAGAAAACAACGTTCTGTAACTGAATAGGTATACACTATAGACCTACTTGGATTGGAATAATAAATTAGGATCTGTTTGGTTTTTGCAGTGTAAGATTGTCTAAGTTGAAAAGAAATGTACATAGTCTGTAAAGTAAACACAACAATACATGCTAAAATATGTAATTGAATTAGTCATGCATAGACTTGTGTCAGTCAACAATTCAGTGCTGCTGCAAAAAAATAATAGTTGGCAGAGTCCTGTAGTTTCTGTTTTAATCCTAATTACATACTGACACATTCTACTCTTACCTCCACATACCACTGTACCCCACACTAGTTCCTTCTATGTTTGGTCTCGCACATAAAATTTAGGCAAGAGTCTAAGAAGTAACGACAACAAAGTACTTTCCATAATCGCAAACATAATTTTGATTCCTTTCTGACAACAGCAGTGCATACTGCCCCTTTACAAACTAATACCATTGAGTTTTTCTTCCCTTCTAAAAATCATATGCCATACAGAAGTTGAAGATATGCCTATAAGTTATATAACTTGGTTGTACCAATTGAAATACTAGTGTCTGGAAACTAAGACTGGCATTGCAAATTTACTTACAGTACATATTGATCTGACTTAAATTTTGATAGCGTAGTTAAGGCAACATTGGCTTTTCATCTACTGAACCCCACATTGACAAGTAGGCATATTCACTCATACCCAGACACACACAATCACAAAAAGTTTTTTGTACATATAGCAATAGCACGCTAGAAGGAGCAAATGTTATATAAGCAGAGCTGTTAAAGGTTGCAAGGGACTCTACTTCTATACATCGTTGTTCTAAAGTGTTCCAGAGGCAGCAGCTTAATGCTGCCAGTTGTCAAAGGTCATCAAGAGTAATTTTACCATCCCATGTACAAAGAAAAAATTGTTCACCCATGCTTGTTCAATATATTTCAACTGTGAGTTTCAAATACTGAAAATGATAAGGTACTATATTAAACTATGTAGCACGAGACTGCATGTAACTCTTTATGTAATTACAAGAAACAATTTCTGAATTTGAATAAACTATGCTATCACCACATCTTCAACTAAGAAAGGTGTTTACAACAGTCTATTCAAATATGCAGGCCTATACATGAAAATCATTTCAGTCGAACAAGTATTCAGAGGTCATACAGTATAACATTAGCAAACAGCATCCACAAATTCATTGGTTCATACACTGTTATACAACGGATGCATGTAAATGACTGTTTTCCTGTGAACAGGTTGAATCAATGTATCCATTGGTTCACATGACTTGAAAATCCAGCGAGTCTGGTGGATGTGGACCGGAACTTCCACCAGAAAATTTTTTAACACAATCTCAGAGAAAACGTTAAAAATTACTTATTGTGGAATGTGAGGACTAATAAAGCAAACTTGCCATATTTTTGTGCATGGAAAATAGTTTGTATTTATAAATATGTAATTCATACAAAAAATAGTTATTTATTTTATAAAGTTCCATTATGAACTATTTACTAAAATAAAATGAATACATTCATCGTATTTCACTTGTAATGCAAAATTTGCAAAAAACCTTCACCCTGATGTTTAATAAAACCTCAATCAGTGTACATTGGTGCTTCAACCACTGATTAAATCCACAGGAGAATTGCCGAAAATGCGGAATGTGAGTTGTCAGGTAGGACATTTAAATTATGAAGAAGTGAAGTTTCGTTAAGGGTAAATACCGAGAGTAGCTACTCATCTTGTAGGGACTAAACTATTGGTTTTACAGGTAAAGTTTCTTAATAAAAAATGTTTCTACAGTGATGTATATGAGTCCTACGTAAACAGGGTGTCTACCAGATTTTAAAAGTAAAATTTAGTGACTTTTTCTTGAAAAACTGTTCATACAGAATTAATTAATCATTTTTTTAACAAGTGCAACACGGCCGACAATTTTCATTATGTTTCCTCCAATTGCTGATAGCGCGAAGCATGTCAATTTTATAATGTGTAATTAATATATACCTAAATTTAAGTTGGCTTTATGAAGATGACTATGAAAACTAATGTACAAACTTAATTATTCATTTTACTTTCAAAGTGCACGAGAAATACTAGTAGTGTGAACATGCACGTTTGATAAATGATCCGACAAGAATCAAACAATCTAAAATAATTTTCGTGACTTACACCGAAATATACATCAAATTAGTGACTATTGTGGGATTTTCGTGACCTTTTTCACAATTCGTGAATTTTTCGGGACTTTCGTGACTTTAGTGACCTAGTAGACACCCTGGAAAAGAAAATTGTAGTTTACTTACTTTGAAATTTGCAGTTTATCGTCTAAATTCTAAGTCTGAGAGATGTGTTCTTTTGCATATATTTTTAATTCAATGCTTAACCATTACAATTTACTTATCAAACATTCTTGTTAAATTCCCAGCACTCAATACAGTGGTATTAGTACTTAGAACAAATTTATTAAAAATTAAATAAATACAGTAAAACCTAACAGAAAAAAGGGGTAAATGGGAAAGGTGAGGATGAGAGGTCTCTAACAGTACATTTATTTATTTTGCCTCATCTTCACTTCAGTACACCTGAAAAGTGGCTCGTATCATGTAGTACTAGTCCATTCACCTTACACAAATCAGATCTGGATAGTTTTAGCCCAACTATCTGTATATACGGTTGTGTTCTTAACGTTACAGTACAGCTGTTTATTTTTGGACATTAAATTTATTTAAAAATAGTAGGCGTACATTATTCACAAGGCACGCTTACAACTACGACCGTGCTTACAACCTACATTGCCCTATGTCTAAAGTAATTATGCGATTTCAGAAGCATTATAGCTCGAAATTTTGCAGTGTTCTACCGTGTAAAACAGTCTTGGATCTAAAATATGTGATTGATAAGTTACGGACATTATTAATTCCAACACATTTTAAATGTAACTACAGCACTATAGAACCACAGTTAATTTAACTTCGTACTTAGCAAGAACTTTTTTGAATATTGCTCAACAATTGCCTTAAAGATAGTAGTAATCACATAACCGCAAAAAGTCAAATCATTCGCGTACCCTACCTATCGACCGTCAGGTCTAGGCTATTTTTAACATTACGTAACTTACTTTGCATAATTGTAAGAAAAATTATTGTTTAGGAAACTCATTTTCAGCATTGTTTGTGCCAACGAAAGTATATTGTCAAACAAACGGCAGTTTCCACCGTCACTAATTTCTTTCGCCTGCGCCCAACAAATTTATGTTCTTCGTGCATAGGTACCGTACTTAATCCATTTTACTTACAGTTATTACTTTGGGGGGAACAGTATATTTTCTTCATATCAGTATTACCAGGAATCTCTGTGTATAGGCTACACTTATCCGATGGACGTTTAACTGTCGTGTTGTTAAAAAAAATAGAACTATTACTGGAAATAAATCAAACTAAGCAGTTGAACCAACAAACGCCATTAAAATTTGTTCGTGATATCACTTGTTTAATTAAATTGAGATAGTTCTAATAAGTAATATTAGAGTTGAATAAAACGTAAAGAAAAAATTAAAAGAAAGTAAAATCACTATTACTTGAATAATTTTATAGTGCAATATTGCGATATGTTACCAGCATAATAATAACAATTTATAATAATTATAAAAAATTTGCATTGTAGTAACAACTATGCGAGAATAAAGAGAAATAGAAATAAACAAAGAAAAGGTAATAATAATAGCCTTGATGAATCTCACGAATCTAGCCGTAGCGGGAGAAATGGAACTACGTCTCAACCAGCTCAACCAGACTGCGCAGTGCGCATGCGCGGAGGACATTTTCAAATGTATTTGCATGGGTGGGATGTGCTGAAGATTTAACATTATTATATTATCGTTATTACAGCGAGTATACGGTTAAAAAATACAGCGTCGTATTCACCAGTCATGGCATAATATTCTGTAATAATTTCGTTCTTTACTGTGAACTGTATAAAAAGTTATTAGGGGGGGACATACAGACATCCATACATACATACAGACTTACAGACATACAGACAGACAGACAGACGCGCGATCTCATAAGCCTACCTTTCCTAGAGGAAAGTAGGCTAATTAAGATACAAACAATGATATAAAGTGTCAAAACTCTAAGAACAAATTTTTGATATATGTATTAATTTGCGTTAAAATAAATATTTTCGAATCCCCTGCAAAACTAAAGAGCGAGCGAGGCCTTATACCCTTGTCTTCCTCTTAAAGATGTAAATGCTAATTTATGCAATTGTTCATGTTGTGATTTTACCCTATATATCACCTAAGATCTAACTTATATTGCTGCGTCAAAACAACGATAAAGAGAAAAAAATTCACTATTAAGAATATTAACTCCACACTTCGTGTTTTTCTACTACGATATAAATACGGGTTTACATAAATATGTCTGCTGTAAAATTACTCTGCATATCTACTAAGATTTAACAGTTACGAATGCGTTTTAAAACTGACCGCACCGTTAAAAAAACTATGCCAATAGATACATTTTTATTACATTGGTGTTTTTAACATATTCTCAAAAATGCGTAGTTAAACAGGTTTTTGTCCATTCACTATGCAATAGATTTTTTTAAATAGAACATGTAGCCCAAACTGAAGTTTTGGAAATATTTGTGGAGAACTGTACACAATGAAGTTGTTTTTAAAATGCATACATGCAAATTTAAAACTGTTCAAGAAACGTTTTTGTTAATTGCACAACATTTTTTACAGTGACACTGTTACACGAAATACTGTTTACTAATATTTTTCGTTTAATTACTCAACGTTAATCAGATAATCAACAGTTGGTATGAAACCTTCCTTTGCTTAGAGTCTCTGTAGTTCCTGAAGATTGAGCTGCCACTATACATACATACACATATATATATGTATTTATAGTACAAAGGTATTAAACTGTTTAAATCGTTATGTAGCAATGCGACGTCAATTATTTAAATTATTTTCTCCCCATATTTGTACTTATAACAACAGCATTGTGATGATCACTAAGGTGGCCGCATAGGTCAATATAGTTTGCGCATTCGAGGTCTAGAAGTGCGGAAGTGGTTAAGGAAGACATAGAAATATCTTTACGCCTCTACGCGCAAGTCACTGAACTGGCGCGCTGTTTTCTCGCCGACAGCTAGCCTCTGTAAGACATTCAGAGTTGATATTATTATATCAACATAATATTAAAGATAAATTTGTACTGTACAAGTATATACCTTTTAAAATATTGTAAGTGAAATTTTTTTTACCTAAAACCAACCTCAAAAACAACAATTTTCGCAATTTCCGGCAGCGTGAAAAAAAATCTTTCACAGATAAATGGAGGATCTGAAAAAAGACATACATGTGTGTAATGTTCTTTGAATGTTATTCATAAGGAGACATAACATAAGCTGAGCAATTGTTGAGTAATATTGTGACGTCTAAAGCTCTGCACGGAGTTCGACGACTTATGAAGTCAGCCACGTTAAACAATTGGTATCTGTGGCTTGTTCGAATAAAGCTCTTTTTTAAAGACTAAACTTAAAACTTCTTCCTATTACATTTATCTACTATATAAAAACACATATCTTACGATGACGAGAGCGTATTCCGAGAACAGATTGCAAGATATATATGTTGTGACGAAGTCCCACATAATCGTAATTAATGAAGGTTCAGACTACTGTATTTGAAATGTAAGATCTGATTACAAACAGGACTACTTGCTACCGAGACACACATTGGACACTGCTAACTATTCCCGTCCAATAAAAATGTAGGTCCGCCACTGTCAGGCGAATCTACGAAGAAAGGAACACACATAGATTAATTGAATTGCACATGCGGCGATGTAGCACTTTGGTACACGAGTCAATATCACCCATATATCGCCCTTACGTACCAGCTCTGTCGCAGTAACAGTTGTAGATAGGCGACCGTCTTGAAGTGATGGGAGGTGGCTGCATGTGTCTGTGTGTCTGTCTGTTACCAGCTGTGTTTACAAATGTGATGATGTGTGTTACAGTATATCTGCGAGAATCACTTCCAGAGGCTGTCCAAGACAAGCATGTTCACAGGTCTGAAGGCAGTCAACCACTTTGGCCGCCCTGACATGTCGTCCTTCCTCAAGTTTGTACAGAAGAAACACAGTTATGTGAGTATCCGCTATAACGCACACTTTACTGCCTTCACTTCATTATCGTCAGTTACTAACATCTGTGTTACGTACTTTATTACAGCTATCTCTCATCGCTGTTTCTTTTCAGCTAACCTGTTGTTAAATATATCCATATCAACTTGTGTCTCTCCTAGCATAAAGTCTATCGCATGTATCATCATACACACATACAAAATCACTAAGAAATAGCAGTTCTTTTAAATTGTGTTAACTTGGATTTTATATTCTACTGGCTGACGAAGTCTCAATAAAACATCCTGGAAACAGTATTAATTTGCCTATAAAAAGTTTCTAAAGCAGATTTTGCACTAATGATTTTGTACTTAATATTTCGGTCCTATTCACCCCAATTTACGATACGTAATTTAGAGATGACGGCTTCACTCTTGCTTTATACATTGTGTTTGTGACAAAAAACAAAGTGACATTTTCTTTACTATTTTTTCTTATTTCATAGTGGTGAGCCATAAAGCGTGACTTTTAGCACAATATAGCCCATCAGTACATTTATCTAGGACTTATGTTCTAACACTATAAGAACCGTAACACAGCCAATCAGCTGTATACTTGTTCCTCATTTATAGAAGATAGAAATCTTCCACACCGCGGCTACACGTAAACAAACTATACACATTAATTTGGTCTTCAGCATTTAAGTGTCACGAAGGACGTATCAATGTTCACCTGTAATTTTTAAGTGTTTCACAGAAATGTATCAGGCATTATAAACCTGGGAAAAAATGAGCATAAATTAATCGACAGTGCGTAAGAACATGCCGTTTTTTCGTAAATGTTCATGCAGTACTATGTGGTTTAATTAATTCCTCTTGAACAAGTCCAGCACATTGTTTAGAATTGAACCCCTGGTTGATTGCTTTCGAATGAACAAAGACAAGACCTAACTATAAATGTTTTTTTCTTCTTATACATGTAGAGCCATTGTGTCTTCTGCGCTTCGCGACTGCTCGGTTGTGTCGAGCCAAGGTTTTACTGTAGGACTCTCTCACTAAATTTGCAATTGCGGATTTCAGCTCAGAATCATTGTAAAAAAGAATAAATTATCAATAGCAG
>PNEQ01001750.1:13059-43389 GCA_003012365.1 Medauroidea extradentata | reverse complement strand
CCTTTAAATAAAGAATTTCGAAACGATTTTGAGTCCTGCCATAGACATTTGTAAAAGTAACCAATTAAAGTTAAAATCACGACGATAGCCAATTGTGTTTCAAAGATAAAGACGATTCATTAAAAACACATTTTGCCCCTTTTTACTGTCTGGGGGTCGAATTTCAAAAAAACCTAAAACTGCTTTTTGGGTATTTACGAAAGCAATATTTTGAAGTGAATATCAACTCTCTATCCCGAAGGGTTCGGTAGATATCAATAGTTGATTGGAAACACATTTAACGTCTTTTCAGCCCCTTAAAAGTTGAACTTCGAAAAATCCTTAAATTCGCTAATCTGCATTTTTACGAGTGTCCTATTAAAAAAAATCACGATGATAGGCCGTCGGGTTCGAGCTCTATCGAAGTTTCTTCGGAAACACATTTCAACCCTTTTCACCCCCTTAGAGGACGAATTTCGAAAAATCCCTTCTTAGTGCTCGCGTACGACCTGAATGGAACCCCCACAAAAAATTTCACGATTCTAGGTCCAGTGGTTTGGGCTGCAGTTTGATATGTCAGTCAGTCAGTCAGTCAGTCAGTCAATCAGTCACCTTTCATTTTTATATATATATATATATATATATATATATATATATATATATATATATATATATAGATTACAGCATAATTGCTTATTTGGATAAAACTAAATATAATTTTAGGTTATTTTGCGAACTTGGTAAAGCTTTCATTATGTTAATGACATAACATGCTTTAAGAAATTAGGACCATATTATAAAAGAGAAGTAGCCCTAAACTGGTTTACATATTACTTGTCCCAGGATTCTGAAATGGTTGTAGTGCCATATTCTGACCCCTCATCAAATTCTAAATAATATGTTCTTTCAGAGAAGGGACACCCTTCAGTTAGTGTACCCGAAGTTTCTTTATTCGCTTCGTTAACATTCATTTTATACACTGGAATAACAAAAAAGTATCACAAGTAGTAACTTTGTCTTACAGGTAGATGACACTAAGATACCTGTCCGTGGTAATAATACTTTATGCCTGAATGAAAATAATAAGATAACATATTATATCATAAGTGGCTCTGTAAAAATAATTAAGTCTACAATTGAAAACTATTTTTATACATTTCAGACAAAAACAAATGTGAAACAAAAAAGATCCAGTTGAATTCATTAGTGATAATGTAATTTAATCAAGAATTTGCAAAAGGACCAAGTCCAAGTGAGTAGATCGTAGAAAACAACAAACAACTTATTATTGTGTATCTGGTAATGAAACAGGTTATAAATAATGGATAACTTGAAAGTATATTAGATGTAGAATAATATGTAACATATTTCACGTCGATACTCTTTTGTCTTTTATTTTCTGGAAATTAATATAATTAGTTGACTTTGTACTTTTGGAAATCTTTGATGGAAGAAAAACAGGCATTTGTATAACGTTAAATATAAAGTTTGTGCAAACAAAATGGGTGTATATTTGTGAATGGTACATACATAAGTAACACTCAACTGCTCAACTCCATCTTTAACAATACAATGAATGTACTTCACAATTGCAATAAAAATGCCCGGACATTATCACAGAAGTAGTAAAGTGCTTCACCCTACACGGTAGTGGATGAACTATGGACTTACCTAACTCTCCCACTGAAAAGAGGATGTCATGTTGTGGACTTACACGAAATTATCCCATTTTTGCCAATTTTGGACTAACACCACTTCTGCTCTGCATGCCTCAAATGATGTGATGTTCACTCTAATAATGGCACATAATGTCTTAAGTAGATATTAATGCAATGTTAGTATATACTATTGACAAACTAATAACATGGTTCATGGAAATATGTTTGGGAAACACAACACCACCTGATACCTTTTATCCATAAATCAGTATTACGTATTACACTATCAGAGACAGCATAATGTTCTTGGTGTATATTATTGTAACCTTGGTGTACGCTAGTGACAAAACTACTAAACAACATGGAAACATATTCATCAACGACAATAATGTAAGTCATAAACAAAATAATGCATTACTGCTACATTCATGGACATGTCTTTTAGTCTGTGGCAGGCCAATGTAGTATATTGTCGGGGAATGTGACCGCTTCATCATGAACTACAACGTACTGCAAAAATTTACGAATGTCTTCAAGTTTTGATTTTTCAATTGGTACAGTTTCATTTCCGTGAGCTTTGTTTGTTGGCACTGCAACGGGTCTCAACTCTCATGGGATATGATAGCAGTATTCATTATTTGAAAAGTATCAGAACTCGTTAAAATAGATAATCACAGTACCCTTGTAATGCCCATATCATTTGTCATTAACAAAAGGTACCAAGTTCAGGACTTGGCACATATACTTACTAGTCCATTTAACATTTTTCTTGTATATGACTTCGTTCCTTTTGTTGCTGACAGCCAAGATAATACTTTGGCGAGTCGGAATCTCGTATAACCTAAATTTGCTCAAAAAGTAAATTTAGTCCCTTTTGCAAATTCTCGATTCAATTACTTACGCGCACAGTATTATAAGTGATTTTTCCGATTACAAAAATTCATTTCTGAGATTCTATAAAACGTAGATGTTCGAGTTTAGTATCAATGGAAATTTTAACGGTATCAGATTTTAAAATAATTTACATGTACTCAATGTGAGCGTATTTTGTAACGCGGCACACGTAAACTATGTAGGTCTGTAGTCCAATTCCTTCCAGATACGTTGTAACATTGGACAATCCACTAATTTAATGCCCTTTGTGATGCGAACACGAAGAGACACATGTTGCTTCACAAATACCCTGATAATAAATGACAGGGTGTGAGATTAGAGGAAAGTGGAGGCCAACGCAATCGTTCATTATCAGCGGAGCCAGCGCGTCCGATCTATCTGTTTGGTAACCGCATAATCAGTTCACGTCTGACACCCAGGTGTAAAAGGGATAGTGCCCCATCCTGCTGAAAAATTAAACCTCGGATGTCCGGTTCTGATTATGGAAGAAGCCAAGTCTGTAATATTTGCAAATACGTAATCCCTTAATTGTGTTATCCTCTAGAAAAAACAAGAAGATACCAGAAGCATACTTTCCTTTAAAGTAGATTCAAATTAATCCTGAAACTTAAAATCTTTTACGTAATATAGGAGTATTCAATGCTAACATTGATTTAGACGTATGATACACGATATAAAGACAAGTCAACTTTCTAAGTAATATGCGAGTTACCAGTTAAATAAATTGCGGAAATATTTCTGTGAGATGTCTTACTATCGTAAAGGTAAATAATAAATTGCCATCGTTTTAGAAATATTGCAGGTTTGTAAGCAATGTATGTGTACCAAGTTTAATGAAAAAAAAAAAAAACTATGGTATGTAATACTATGCTATAAATAATAAAATGGCCGCCATTTTGAAAATATGAACACAGAATGAACTAAATACGCAGTATTCAAGTCAGATTTGTGTGTAGTATAGGTGTACCAAGTTTGGTGAAATTATGGAAAATATTTCCATAAATACGTGACACTATGCTAGAAATATAAAAATGACCTCCATTTTAAAAACATATGGTCACAGAATGAACGAAATACACAAAAATGAAGTGAACTTTGTATGTTGTAGTTGTGTAGTAGTTTTGCGAAATTATAAAGTACGGTTCCTTAGACATCTAGCTTGACCGAAAAATGTTAAATGGCCACCATTTGGAAAACATGAACATGTAAACGAAATATATAAAAGCCAAGCCACGTTACAAATTACGCTATGAGTACAAAGTATGATGAAATTCGGTCCACAGGTTCCAAAGTTTTTAGGGGCACACACACACACACAACCAAAACCACGCGGAAACACACACACAAACACACACCAACACAGACATACACATACAGACATAAAGGTGATCTCATAAGCCTACTTTTCCCTTCGGAGAGTAGGCTAAGAAAGATCGTAGATTTTTATACAGCAGATGACGCAAAACACATTCAGCTTGGGATAGTCGCGCATATGCTCCTCATAACCTCTAAGATATTTCATGTCCCAGACCCTGACATTGTGTTTGTGCACTTTGCACAAGAGAACGTGGCTTCATCAGCGAAGCGGACTTTTGTCATTAACTCTTTAACATGCATTTAGTCTACAAAAATAGCTTACAATATAAGAATACCAATTATTACTTGGGTTTTGACTAACGCCACTGCTCATGTTTTGTTGACAAAACTATGTTTGGTGTTGCGATCATACCTACCACAGAAGTATAACCTCAGAGGAATTAAGACAATTGCAATGATAAGATATGGAAATTTACATAACATCACAAAATAAATATATTTCTTTTTTCATATCAGTGCGACAAAACAGACGGACAAAACGCCCGATACGAAAGGTACATAGAATCGTTACAAGTAAACCAGTGAACAGCAAACACAAAACTAGGAGACTAGTTCCGCTAAACGAAACAATTGCAGCAGCAGAAAACATGTCATTGACTCAGAGAAGGACGATTCAGCCCACGAAAAAAAAAATTATAATAGTGACTCATTACCACGATAAGCCTTAAAACGCAACTGGTGGGAGACATCAAGACGCGAATGATTACTTTTTTACCTGTATAATTCCGTCTATCTTTCTTATTATGTGTTTTGTTTGGTTTGCCGATCTGATTCATAAAATACTTAGATTTATTTTCTGTGCGATTATGTAAATATTCGTGTAGGCCTATCATAGTTTCAATGACTGAATTTCTCTGTGAGTGTTTGTTTGGGTTAGTTTGATCATCACATGTAGCAGCTCTTTCTTTCCTTCGTAACTAAAACAACTCCGTATTTTTACTAACCCGTTAATTATGATGTTGTAAACGACATATTATAATATTGAGGTGAATAACCATCATACTGAGGAACAAAATATATTTTATGAACATAGGTCTGAAAATGAGCAATTTCTTCACTACAGGTTACAGAACATGACGTAACATTACAAATTGCGTGGCCTAGATCAATGCCATCGCAGGTTTAATTGGCATCTTCATACCAGATACGACGTATATAATTGGCCAGCGTAATTCGTGCAATGTAGCTTTCTTTATATACGGGAGAATTGTTTTATCAAAATATTATCCATGCAGTTTTGCAACATATTGTGTTTCACTGAAACTCTATAAACTTTAAAATAGATCGCAGGCTTTCGCGGCCGTTGGCTATAAATGTTATTTATTTAGAGGGCTTATTTACATAACCTGGTTTTTATGTCGTTAAAACTAAACAAGCAATGACTTACAATCTAAACCTAAATAAACGACACAAACATCCATGCCCGTGCTGGGAATCGAAACCAGTACCTCTCGTATCTGTAAACTGAAGAGTTGGCTGGAATAAAGTCTTAGTAAGAAAGTGACATTACGAGATAACGGTAGGTATACATTTTGGAAAAATTCGTTCATGTTTTACTTCACGTCCCTCTAATACGCTTTTGTCTTGGTACCATTAAGCAGTAGCTACTTACGTTACACGAATAAATACTATTTACTATAATTACCGGCAAAGATAAAACAATAGTTATTTATAACGTAGTGATACCAGCCAAGGCCAAAAATATTTCATTTCTTGGTGAATAATTGAGATCTCTATATACAAAAGATAACACTGACTGACTAACGTATCGAACTGCAACCCAAACCACTGGACCTAGACTCGTGAAATGTTTTGTGTGGTCTCCCCTCAGATCGCAGGGGAATACTAATAAGGAATTTTTTGAAATCAAACCTCTAAGGGGGTGAAAAGGAGTGAAATGTATTTCCGAAAAAACGTCGATAGAGATCGAACCCGATGGCCTTCATCCTAATTTTAACGTTAATTAGACACACATAAAAATGCATACTACCCAATTTCCGGATTCTCAAAAATTCAAAATTTAAGGGGGTAAAAGACCTTTAATGCGTTTCCGATCAACTACCAATATCAATAGAATCCTTTGGGATAGAGAGTTAGTTTTCACTTCAAAATTTTGGTTACGTGAATACCAAAAAAAAAAAAAAATAATAAATAAATAAATAAATAAATAAAAATAAATTCGACCCACAAGTAGTAAAAATTGTCGAAATGTGTTTTTTATGAATCGTCCATATCACAAAAACACAATTTACTATCGTCGTGAATTTTACTTCAATTGGTTACGTATACAAATGACTATGACAAAGACGTTTCGAATAATTTGATAATTACTGGGGTGAAATACGTGAAATGTGTTTTCAATTATTCCTCTATAGCTATCGAACCAATTGAGACATCGAAGTGCTCTTTGCTTTAGCACGATGCTTTTGTAAATATCTAAACGACCATTTGAATATTTTTTCCCCAATTCGGGCCCCAAAGAGGTAAAAAGAAGGGTAAAATGTGTTTCCGAATCACAACCGAAATAAATCTTCCCCATAAATATTTATATATTGACGTAATTTTTGTTTACGATTGGTGCTTACTCAAATACCATAAAATATTAATTTCACGAATTTTTTAAATTCTCCGCCTAGGGTTGAGAAAAGGGGTGGAAAAGGGTGAAATGTGTCTTCATTAAATCGGTTATATATATTGAGCCCAGCAGGCTATTCTGTTTTTCACGTCCATAAGACACCATTTATGTAGTCTAAAATAATCTGATACAAATGTATTTTGAAATTCATTCTCTTAGGAGGTGAAAAGTCCTGTATTGTGTTTTAGATAAATCTTCGATATGTATCGAATCCATCGAGGTATACAGTTTATTTTTGTCGAAGGATGATGATACAGAAATGTTCGAAAACAGTTTTAAGATTTTTCGAAAGTCTACTGTGCAGGTGTTATGTGTGTTTTTTTTAATGAATAATCGATTTTGATTCGACTGAACGGGCTACCGTCGTGATTTGCACTTAAATTGGGTACTTATGCAAATGTCAAAGATATGGAATTAAAATATTTCGAAATTCGACACCCAAAAAGGTGAAAAAGCACAAAATTGGTTTTCTATCATCCCATGATAACTATCTAACCAGTAGTGTTCGAGTCAGAGTGATGCTAACACAAGAAGTTAAAACATCATATGTAAGTTTTTTTTTTTACTTTAAAGGGTAATTTGATTATTGAGAACAAAACTGAGTTTGTAAACCTTCAAGGCAGACGAACAGAAAAGCAAGTACGACAAGCAAGAAATAAATAATACAGGAGTTCATTCTACAGTAACCTATCGAGACGTGGTGTTGCACAACCTCTATAAGCCCAGGATATAAATGTTTTATTTTAAAAACTAAATTTTTTTCATGAATCATTTTGACGTTCACGTGACGCAGTAGTTTGTAGCTCGGGTCTCCACACGGGAGGTTATGGCCTCGAATTCCTTTAAAACTGTGTGCGAACGTTCAGTTCTGACAATGGATTATGCAGTTCACTATCCCCTAAGGTTCCTCGACAACAGCAGCTCACATTATCATATCACATATCATAATCTCAAGTTTGGGACACCAAATACATTTCTGTGGACCCGTTTTTCACCAAAACTTTCTAATAGCATTAAACTTCAAGTAAATATTTTGAAAGTATGAAATTGATGGCACCTTCATCAATGGTTATGAACAGAGGAATCAGACGTTTTTCATTATATTAACCTCTTACATTTAAGAGTCTATAACTATTTCACAACATCAACTTTGCAGTACTATAAATAAGGCCCAGGTGAAATCGCTACTAGTGGCAGGGACAAACATAAGACGGCTTGTCTTGTGGACAGTTATAGCCATTTATTCTGCTGTAGAGTTAGCTCAACTAGCAGCTCGGTCATTCCAAAGCGTCTGCCACAATTATGCAGACCTGTCTGTCTGTGCAGGCCGTGTTGATGGTGCAGACCTCGATCTGGCTTCTGATTGGATGAATTGTTCACGTGACTTTTGACGTCAGAGGTTTATTGTGCTGATGGTTGATACAGTCCTGTCCGCTCCGAAAGCTCGCCAACACCGAACTTTGGTTGACGGACCCGTCAACACCATCATCAGCATCTGACGTCAATAAGTCAATTGACCAATAAGAATCTTTGTTTACATTTAATTTAAAGAAAACGCGCGAAACCGTAGTGTTACTAGAATAGATAAATAAATGGCGGCCTACTTTACTGCCCTCTATAACAAGTTAGACAAACTACACCCATCAACCTAATTGTGGCAAACTATTTCAACAGAGGCCCTCACGACCTGCACGAACGTATCGGGACGGCCTTCACGGACGAACACGTCTACATAATTGTGGCAGAGCCTTGACACTTGATGACTGAAGTACTAATCTGGTGTACAAAGAGATTTTTCAATTAAAGTAATTATGAATAATACTCGCGAGCAAACCCGCATAGGGGACTGCTAGTGATGTTATATATTTAGTGTTCGTTTTGAAAGAACTGCCAGACTCCAATATATCAAATTTAGATATATATGTTTTGCCAGTGCTATATATTCACCCCAATATTTGTCATAAGAGGGAGATCCACATTCAATTTCCGGTGAAGTTGACTTGGATATTTGCAAGTAGGATTCGTGCCGGGCAATGCAGCTGGCAGGCTGCATTCCTCGGAAAACAACCCACCTCCTGTACCATATTTTACATACGGAAGTGTTTACATTGACCATATAATTTTATTTATTAAATGTTTGCATTAGTGTTCCTTGATGAATTACATAAAGTCCAGTGAATCTTATTTGTAAGTTTCAAATACATCCTTGAGTATATATTCACATACACCAGTCTGAAAATTACACCTTTAGCTTTGTCGAAGGGTTTCGGAACAGTGTCATTGATATGTGGGTTTTCGAGTGACATTTTGTACTTGTCTGAACTGAGTATTCTCTTCATAAATAGACAAAATGGGCACTCATAGATGACTTTTATAATGCAGGTATTACCCAACTCATTACAATACATTACAAAAAATATGGCTGGTGGTGAACTAAAATAAAATAACTAAAACTGTACTTATTTGAGTAAACTTGTGTCTCAAAATACATCTGGCCAGATTAATTTAAGATCAATAAGTGAAAAATAATTTGGCCTCAACTTAATTTAGGTTTTGTTTTGGTGTAGTAAATTCCCATGTGTAGTCTGTAGGTAGGGATCAGAGGTATATGATATAGGATAAGGGTAGTTAATATAATCGCCCTCTAAACCATGCTCTGCTGGCAAAGAAGATATTGGTGAAAACTGAATTATTTAGTACAGTTAATTAGTAGTTTGAACACTTAAAACCTAGTGTATATTTGCTTATAATGTAGGCTTGCATTAGTCGTCTCGTGATAACCGTCTCTATGACTACTTTACCCCTAACCTTATTTGCAATTTGGTCTGTATTCGGACCTACTATGTCAACTACTTTGAAAAGTACTTTGTATTTATATGCTAGGGCTTAATGGCTTCCACCCATACTTGTTTGTTAAATTTAAATTGGGCTTGTTGAAATGTTTTATCAAAAATATGAGCTTGACACTTATGAGATTTACTAATATTGGTTTCGGCTTGTCAATGTGCCTGATCCAATGTGTGTAGCCTGTGAGGTAGACAAATACTAGGTTTTCTTAATACATGTTGGGCAGGCTGATTAGCATTAACTCCATATACCAGTATAAAATGAGTGTATTTAGAGGAAGAATTAACAGAAATGTAGTAGTTAAACAGTGTAAAAGAAAGCAATTCGTCCCATTTACATTGCGAATCTTGTGCATAGCTGACTAGCTGTTGGCTCAATATTTTGTTTAAAGATTCCACTAAACCGTTATATTGTGGATTATAAAAGGTAGTTTATAATCTTTTATATTTTCAATAGTTTGAGTTCAGTAGATTCTCTTGTAATTTGTTTTTGAAAGATGTTCCCTTATCAGTCAAAACTTGTTTCGGATAACCAAATTGTAATACTATACCATTTATATATCCGGCACTTGTTTCTGCATCTAGTGCTGGAATTGCTTTAGCTACAATGTATCTAGTTGCATATTTCAAGGCTGCTGTAATGTATTTATTACAACTGTCTGTTACTGGTAAAGGCTGTTTGCAATCAATGGCCCACTGAGTGAATATGGGAAAAAGTTCAATATATTGACATTTCCTTGTTGTTTATGGTTATATGTTACTATTTTTGACATGATGAGCATGTTTTAATATAATCACTGTAACATGACTCCTTTACATTTTTTTACCTAAGTGTTTTCCATTCAATGTAGCATCATAGTACCCGGCTAAGAATTCTGGAATTAAAAGCTTTTGAAACTACAGTTAAATGTTTTTCTCCTGCTGGGGTGTGGACTTTATAATATATTTCCCCATTTTTCGGTTATACCATACCTGCTATCCTTTTGTCCATCTTCTGTGAGGACATTATCTGGGTTTTAAAGTGCCACCCTTATTTTTTGTATATTAGGCTCTTCAGCATTTTCGCCCCGAAATTGCGAAGAGCTGGATGGTTGGTATTGTATGGGTATAAATATAATTCTTTATCTCAATCTATTTGTGTACTACTGTTGCTCTGAATAATGGGATAGTAAATATTAACATTATCTAATTTTCCACTGTATGACTTTATTTAATTAATGTGTTCTTCTACTGTGTGTTAAATGGTTGGATTAATTATCCTTCTGAAAAATGTTTATGTCTACCTGGAAATGCTCTGTTTGGGCTCTAAATACAAGTTTACCTGTCAAATTATCCATAGAGGGGGGGGGTTGATTTTGTATCTTCATTTAATAACTGCTTCATGTGTTTCCAATTACTAGAGATATGTTTGGTGAGAAATTTTCGAACTTCATCTTTTTTTTATCTAAATCTTTGAAAATTGTTGCTGCTAATGTCTCGAATATACTTTCTCTTAAGGGTGTCACCTTAATGCTCGCATATTTGTGTGTGTGTGATTCTATTTCCTGTAACTGATATCGGTTTGGTTGTGTTAATCGGGACAATGTAGGAGCAATTATATTTTTTTGCCTGAAACAATTTTTGTATGAATGTAGAAGTCTGATAAGGCTGTTGCGAAACATTAAATGCGATTATTGTGTTCAGTCGTGGAATATAAATATGGTACCTAAGTGATATGTGCTGTGTTTCAATTGTAAAGTTTCTACCAAATAAATATTGCCTGAAGTGAGTACAAATACATGATAGCCCCTAACTACCTCTCCATAACACTTCAATCTTGTTTATTTTGTGCTAAGGTTTAGATGCATAAGCTATAATGTAGCTATTGTCATTTTTGTCTTGTAATAAAGCTTCACCTATAGCCATTTTTGATGCATTACAAACAAAAATTGTATCTCTATCATCTTGAAATGGGGCTAATAAGAGTGCACTCGTAATTGCCTGTTTTAGTTGTAGGAAAGCGGATTGTTGTGGAAAGTCCCAAAAAAATGTGTGGCTTCCGTGCTTAATTACATAAGATGCTCAGCTATTTTTTAATTATATTTAATATATTTTCTAATAAATGAGGTTTATCCAAAAATGAACGCAGGTGCTTGATATTTATGGGAGAGGGGGTGGCATTTATTGAATACCTATTTTTTTGGGTCTGGTCCAAATCCTAATGAAGTAAATTTGTGGCCTAGTATGATAACTTCTTTTTTGAGCAAAATTACATTTCTAAGGGTTTAGTTTATCACCACAGACTCTCATTCCTTTGGAAAGTATTTCTAAATTTTTAATGTTCTCCTCAAATGTGTTCCCTACTACACACACACACATTGTCTGCAAAAGCTACTACCAAAGTGACATTATGTCTCCTACAGTTATGTCTACAAATTCTTGGAAATACCTTAGACTACTGGACAATCCCATTGACATTCTACGATTTTGGAAAAGTCCTAACTGGTCAATGGCGAAAGCTAATTTGTATCTATCTTCTTTCTTAACTGCAATTGTATAGATTCCATTAAACATGTCAACACTAATAATTAATATTTGTTCAGTATCATCTGTAAAATATCCTCACTGTGTGGAATTGGGTTATTTAGCTTTGGTGTAAACTTCTTCAAATTTCTAAAGTCTGACAAAAATCTGATACTACCATCTCTCTTAGGGATGACTTAACACTGAACTGCATATTATCTGTAACACTTTTTTATTATTCCTGCCTCAAGCATTTCTTAAATCTGTTTACATACATCTCTCTGGTTTGGAGCTAACCTGTATGGTCTATAGTGTATAAATTTATCATTATTCTGCTTGCATTTCAGTTTTTTTTTTTGCACTTTATGATATAATTTATATGCAAATCTCCCCTTTTATTTTTCTAGCAATTGTTTCATTTCTTCTTTTTTGTTGTGGGGTGAGACGTCCCTAGTAGCAAATATAATCGTTTTTCAGTTGGCCAACTGTTGGCATAAGTGGCCAACTTTCGCTAGTATGAAGGTCTTCTTTTGCTGGGATGGTTGTTAATCAGGCAACGTCAGTAAATATGTTTGTAGTTATGCTGAAATAATTTTAATTTGGGCAACTTAGTTTAAAAAAGGTTGACATATTTCAGTATGTGGTCCACAAGCAAACTTCAAACTAACCCACAAGCATCAGAGTATAATAAGAATGTTTCTGATACACTTGTGGTCAGTGTGTGGGTGATTTAATTATGCATCATATATACCACATGTGGTCACTGGTGCACTCCGAATATTTACTGTCTGTAGGCTGCTTATCACGATCAGATTTGCACAAGTGGGACAGTTGATGTTTACTACTTGGGTTGGGTTAATGTGTTAGAGTGGTGGGTCACTTTTGTTTGGTTCTAACATTAAATATTTTTCTGTTGTATTTTCTTGACAAATTTGTTTATTTGTGTATTTTGTATTTTCTGAGGTAACTGTTTGATTTTAACTGACTGTAATTTTTTTTTCATGTTGTGTAAGATTCTTATCGATATAGTAATCTGATTTTTCTGTTCAATTTTTCTGTTCTTATTTTTGCCTCGACACACCTGTCCATCTGTTGAATTGCTAGAATAGTAAAATATTTCTCATCTGCTCTGTACTTTCTGTTTGCTATCCCTGCATACGTGGGTTTGTCTGATGTTTACTTGTTTCTGTTATTTCCCTCCTTTGGTTTTGTAGGGCGGAGTGTAGAGGAGATGGTTACTCCAGTCACCTCCTCAATTGTGGTAGGTGTGTGTATCTGTGCCTGCCAAATGAAATTACAACCTTTAAATTTTTTGAGCTGTGTCCCATTGGTTAATTTCGTTGGATTTTTAAAATAAGCCCAACAATTATTAAATTTTCTAATCTTTCTTACTACTAATTGTCCCTATCTGTATAGGTTGTCGCAACTACAATTTGAAATTGCGGTTATATATCTGTCATTATGCTTTGTGTGCTCATTTCAAGGCCAGTTAACTTTGTTTCCACAGTATTTTGATAATTATGACTGTCTCGATCTGTTTCTGAGTTAGTTTTGTGAATCAGTTTTTCATATTCGTAAGCTGTTCGTATTTGATGTAAATATAGTCCAGTTATGTGCCGTCTGTCTATTGTTGTGGTGTTCTGTGTTTGTATTTGTTTTGCAGCCTGCTCAAAATTATATGCCTTTAAATCTCCCGCAGAAACGTGATTTTAGGGGCGGGGTTGGTGATTTATAAGAATTCATTTCGTCATATTCTCTTTAACACTCCCTGCGTGTATATTATATTGGAACTAACTGAAAACAACTCTGCCTGCATGAAGGATTATTTTGGAATGCGCAATTTTAAAATAACCCCTTCCAATTTTCATCATTGTTAAAGGTTCGCACCATAGTTGGAACGGTCTAACAAGGATGTGATGGCCTTCGTAGCATACTCGGTTTTGGCGCCGGTCTGTGGTACTAGAGGTACTGGATTCTAATTCCATTTCGGGCATGGTTGCTGTGTTGTCCCTTCACATGACTTCACTTTCGTCAGCCTTTACGACCTCATTGTTAAAAAGCAGTAAAACAATTTCACTTTAGCTCTAACAGGATACATGCAGAAAGACAGGTGTAAAGACGAGGACAATCACTACAATTTATTAAAACTACTAAATTAGTTATTATCACAATTCCTGCTCCTGCACCACTGCAGTTTCTGTACCTGGTTACTTGTCAAGAAACCATAACATTACAACGTGTTGTATACGAGGAAGTGCAGCTGTGTGTTGTCTTGCCCTCAGCACCAGACACAGGGCCAGAGCCAAGCTGGAAGGCGGTCAGCAATTTTACCAACAGCTCCTTCGTGGCAAACTGGAAGGAACCTTCAGACTGCACCATGCTAAACGGCTACTTGTACGGCTACCACTACCAACTGTTGCTGGCTGACAACTCCAGTACAGTTGCTCAAGGCTTCACAGACAATACACAAGCTGCCTTCACTCAGCTGCTACCAAACACAGACTACCAGCTCCGTGTGCAGTTACTCACATCACACGGCTTAGATACCCGTCATCCTCTGTTCATCAACGTCACCACCAAGTCCACAGGTACGTCCATCTCTAGTTTCACTATGTCAATACACGTTAATGTTCACAAAATACCAAATCAAAACATTAAGTTGTTCAAAATTATTATTTTATTACTAAAAACCATTTATAATTAATTTACTCTACAACACTATTAAATAACTCTCTTCCTTGTATTAACTTATATTCTTCCTTTAGAAAACAAGTATTGTTTAGATGCATAAAAAGTTACTTGATATTTCTAACGAAAATTTTCATATCTTTTTCGATTCCACCATTCTTAATCATTCCCGGAAATTTGTTAATACAATATATAATTTGGTAATATTGTTTACATTGTACTTAATTACGATATAATTTGTAAGGAAGTATGTACACAGGATACTTACTTTCCCCCTCCCACCCCAAAAACTCGTATCTGTAAACATTTATGGGCAGAGGCGTAGATACAGGTGGCGATAGGGCTGTTTAAGCCTCTCCCAAGGACCCGAGAAATGAAGAAAACTAATCTGTTATTTACATAGACTATTTCCTAATTTCACCTTATGACAGAAACACATTTTTTTTGTGAAATATAGCTGGAGCTATACTAAAGAAAATTGAAATGTATTGCAATGCACAATTTCTTTGTAGCAATAGCTTTTATGCATGTTCGCCGAAACAAGACTGTCAGGAATGGCAGGCTAGGCTGCAAATGCAGGTTGAAGTATGGAAGGACGCAACCAGTTGGGATCATGACGACAACGAGGTCACCGCTCCTCCCCAATATTCTTTGTGACCTTACACTCCTTTCCTCGCCCTCCGTTATCCTGTAACACAGCATAGTTTCACCTAACCTTGAGCTCCGCACAGTTGAACGTTGTTTTTATGATGTGTGGTTGTTTGGTAAACTAATCTGAGTGAAAGTGTTAAGAATATGTTCAAATGTACTGTGTCGTACAGGGGTGTGTAGAGGAGAACACAATTAGTAGTCTACTTAATCTACTCTTGTTTATCGATACATTTGTGATAAGAATAGAGGATGATTTACCACGTGAAAAGGTAAACGTTTACTGTGTTTACTGACGATTTTATCGGCTGTGGCTAATATCCATCGTTTGTATGAAAATTGTTTTTGTCACATTTCACTGATACGACTGATTTAATAAGAAATGTTAATAATGCGCATGCGAACTTTTACACAATGCATAATACAAAATATCTCATGCGAGCTATAAATGCTAAAATATCGAAACAATGCTGTTAAAAACTTTTCTCATCTGTATTTATAAGCAAAATCTCTCCTTGCAGAAGACAGGCTGATGTTCTTTCTGGATATTCATTAGCCAATACGTAAGAAAAACATTTTTAGTTTTAAAACGAACACTTTAAAGATTAAACAATAGTTTTTAGAAAAAGTTTCGTTCTGAGTACTCATTTTTAATTCCTATTCCGGCATATATTATGCCTTAACATGTCAATGAGTGCTTTATATCTCAGTTAATTTCTGTTCGTAAAAAATTATCTCCCAACTCCATGACCAGTATACAAATGGCAACATGACCTGGATAGAACAACCTATATAACTTTTCATCCAGAGCATGTAGTGAGATCTTGCACCGAAAAATATGATGTGTTTTAATTCTTTATCCCTTTCGAGATGTGTCTTGCATGAGAAATTTCAAATTGAGATTTTAAGGCCTCCGTCTCGCGGGAGTTTTTCACGTTTCTTGCGTCATGTAAATTCTGTTCAAAATATGAATAAAAACACATTTCCCACTAACGAAGCTGTATAATCACTACAGTATTCTTTATAATAAACTGGTTAAATATGTTCGTAGATTTTCACAATTTCTAGTGATAAGACTCTGCAGTATGGAGATGGAGAATGTCAGAGACACTACCTGCCTAGATCTGCTCTGCGTATTGGAGGCTCCAGCACAAAGAAGCGTTAGACTGTGCGTATATTGTCAGACTGACCCTTTGCGCATGGCGTTAAACTGGGGCACAGTGTTTTAATTGTACCTCTGAACAATAGGATTATAAGGGCTGACATTATTTTATTGGTGCAAAATATGTACCTACGTTAACTGCTGACCCAAATTCAGTTTCGTGTCAATCTGAATAGTATATTTTTTATGCGTCTGCACGAAAAAGTTGTTTAAGCCATGTTGCAAGGCTTAGACATATTTAATCCATTGTGACGTTGGTTTTGAAATTACATACGTTGTAATCATTCTCCGAACTGTGTTTGCGTTTCTTAGATACATACATTAGAATATTTGAACTAATTTTCCAAATAAACTCGTATTTGTTACCCACTGCAACACAGTTCAACATTCAGACAAGCGAGCATCTTTAAGGTCGATGACTGTCTACCTCTGAGCCATGGCAGGAGTAAGGAAATTACTTTACATGTTAAACAATACTTGGCGAGGCTGTCACAGTTGGACCCACAGACATTCTTCTGTTGACTATTTAGTCTTAGAACATCCCAAATTGCTACAGGATCTTTAACACCTTTATTTTCTGTTCCCTGAAATTGTGAGAAAATAAATAGTCTTTCCAAAAAACACGAAGAAAACTTACATTGACGTAAAAAAAGGTTGTTTTTATTTCTTCAGATGTATTAAGCTCTCCTCAATGTACAAAATAGTTCTTGTCCGAAAACGATATTGTAACAGGTTACTGTGCCCGAACTGATTAATTATTCCTTCATGTTTAGCATAAATAATTTATTACTTTAACAAATATGGCATATCTGGAACTTTGTATTAATTTTTAAAACTCTTAAACATATCCTACATGTTAAGCGCTTATTTATATCTAACGTTTGCAATTTTGACACAAATATCTTTGCAAGTGTAATGAATTCCTCTCAGAAAGAGAAATAATGTGCACCCTTGTTTTTGGAGCTGTTATTACTCCTGACTTTAAACTATACATCTGTTTAGTTCCAAAATTTCACTATTATTCATTTGGGTTAAAACCCGAGCTTTGCATGAGAATTAATCATCCTAAATATTCCTTATATAGATCAAAAATTATTTCTAAAAAATAGTAATTACTTAATTTGATGGAGTTCATTTTCATTAGAACCTCTTGGATGATACTTAACACGACTTCTATAAATCACACAGTAGACTGTTTTACAACAGTTTAATATTTGTGACACACATGAAAATGTTATGGAACTGCAGTAATGCAAGCGAATATAATCAATTAAGGTATTTTAGTTTATAAAAAGAATCAGGCCTATACAGAAATAAGTAGTGGAGTATAGGAGAGAGATTTTGGTCAGTGCTTAACATCGAGGTCTTTAGGACTGGTGAGCATGGAGCAGCGGGGGAAATATTGGGCGTGGGAAATGGGAGATCCCCGAGAAAACTCGCCAAACAATGGTACCATTCACCACGATCCCTACATGCGATAATACGGAGACCGGCATGACTGGGGATCTAACCTGGATCACCTTGGTAGTAGGCGAATAGTTTGACCTTTTTTTGTGCCTGCTCCTGTCCCTGCTCAAACGTACCTATCCATCATTTATTACATTATAACAGTTTACCAGGATAAAACAAAGGGGAACACCCAGGAATAATTACTTTAAAAGATATACCAGTAATGTCCCCATTTCGGAAGCAGAAGTTGGTCCTCTATCATATTTCATCTATTGCTTCGCAGTCTGTCAATAAATTCACATAGAAAGAAAAGCGATGGAATGTGTAATGTGAAGTAAATTAAGTTATCGAGCAGCCACACCATGGATATATGTTTGACAATATACAAAACCTTTATATTGAGAACACAATTAGTCCACAGACGTGTCATTCACTGAATTACTAAGACTCCTGGTAATGGGATGCTGACACCAGGTCCATATGGGACTGAAACAGGTTAAGGTTGTCACTTGATAATTCGTAGTATCGCGCCGACCGCATAAGATGTAAATGTCATCTTCCTCCAGGGAAATTCGCTTGGATCGAAACTTAGTAGACGATTGGCAATCGACAAAATAGAATGTAGTTGATTAAAGGGTGGTAGGAATTTCCGCATCCGCTATTTTATTCCATATCGTATTCCAGTGTTGGTTAGGCCACTTGAGTTGCACGTTAGGAACGGTGTTGTCGGTTCGCCGAAGGTGTTTGTACTTCAAATGTGTAGTGACAGTCGCCTCGTCTGGTAATTCGCTGATAGTTTGCTTTAAACTTCGTATAGTTTTCTTGTATAAATATGGACAGATATGAACATATGGTCATACAACATGATGTAAATGCGCTGTATCGCTGTTGTCATGCAGGAAGCGATGGAAGATGGGTTTTTCACACAATGCTCTTGCCTTTTGCTTATGCTCCTCAAACCCTAAATCATCATTTCCTGGAGCCATGTGAATGTGTGCTCTGCTTGCTCTGAATAATCCCATTGCCAGAGAAACCAACCTACATACTTACCTATTTGGGCCTCTGTCTCGTTTGGCATAAGAAACAGCTGAGCAATGTACTGCAGTTTAAACCAGTAAATGCTAATAAGATACACTGTCTGAAAAATATTACATTATGTATTCGTACTGTTAAGAAATTGCCGCATGTATTGTGCACATGGTCCCAGTTACACTTTACCGTGTGCTCCTCGGTATATATAAGTGTAAATGCCCAAGGTGCGAAGTGTATCCGTTTTCATGTATGGTTACACTTGTCGCATAACATGTGGTTCGGGCTTCAGTTCAAAGAGGTTCGTTTTCTCTGGGTTAACTCGCGCAGCGACAGTTGCGGAATCAATAATCAAGTTTTGTGAACACTAATAATGTCTTCTTCACTGCTCACTAAGTATGAGTTATCATCCGCAAATCCGATGCAAGCAGTCGAAATCTGGTGGGTTTTTTTTAAGTTGCAGCGTGAAAAATGGCCGAATACGAATGTTAAACCTCATTGGATCATTCCTCAATATCTATTCTCAATTTTTTGGTCTTGCTGAAATGGTAATAGAGCAAACAAGAAATAAGCAGTCAAGTCCCTCCAGAAATGAAGGCTGACCATACTGGTAGCATCGCAGTGCAGCTATATTGTCTGGTAAAATTCCCTAACATGTTAAAATTGATAGCTGAAACAATTTGTGACACTATCACTAAGAAGGTGATAGAGACTTTAGACTCCACAAAATACTTTAGAGTTTAACATTAACTGCTACGAATAAGCTACGAAAACGGTAATCAGACTTACATAAATGGTCAAACAGCTCAAATAAGAGTGTGCGCAGAGTTATGATGAGCTGGAGCAATACCAAAGACGATATAATCTAAGGATTTTTGGGGTAGAGGAAAATAACAGAGAAGATACAAATGACACCGCAATCTGGACTGCCAAGCAGATTGGTGTGGAACTGGAAGTGATGGATATAGACAGGATCCATCGTGCAGGTGTCAATAAGGGAGCTATGGCAGGCCAGTTATTGTGAAGCTTCTGAGCTACAAAATACGTACTGCGAGCTTCCGTAGGAAGAGTCAGCTGTAAGAGACTGGTGTCACCATATGCGAGGATCTCACCACTTCCCATGCACTCATCCCAGGTCATTTCCTCACGCTTTAGCCACTGACCAAGATCTTCATGACGTGAACCTGAATGTACTTCAACGATGGCAACTGGTGGAGTGGCTTCATCAGGACTTCTGGCGACGCTGGCACAGGGATTATCTTCATACTCTGCAACAAAGGACTACATGGCAAGAACCCGGGTCAAGAATTCTACCCAACCAGCTCGTCCTGATCAAAGAAGATGCAGTTCCATCCCTGTATTGGCGATTGACTAGAGTTGTCGAGCTCCACAGGGGCAGTGATGGGGTTGCACGAGTTGCTCCGATGCACACTGCCCAGGGAACCCTGAAGCGACCAGCTGTGAAGTTATGTCCACTACACACTTAATGTTGAAATTATATTTCAGGGTGGGCGGGATGTTTTAACTTGTGTAAATATTGTGAGTAAGCACAGTGAACTAATATATAAAAAACTATATTGTCCACCCTGCAGTGGATGCAGGGTTATTTTGGTTGCCCTGATTAGCACAATTTTGATTTGTATTACTAGTCTTCAAGATGCCGTCGGTATGTAAACAATCTTGCAATTAAATGTTTGTTTTGCGATTTTTTATTTGCTTGGTATTAACAAGCAGAGTGTATCGCATATTAAGACAGGCATTTCAAAAGTTGTCCTCTAGAAGCCTACGTAAAAAAATATTTTTGGCTCGAAATACGATGTATAGCAGCCGAAATTCAGGCAGCCACTTCACCAATTGAATCTCAGGTTATGTTTGCACCGTGTAACACATAGCGTTGTTTTATAGTTCCAGGTCCAGTGCGACAACTGTCTGTGTACAAGAGAAGCAGGAATGTGCTGGGTCTCCGCTGGGCGGCTCCCACACATGTGTTTGGCACACTGCAGTCCTTCACACTGTCCTACAGCAGAAGCCTTGAATCTGAGGGCTCCAGCATGGTGCTGAAGGCCACACCTTGCCACGTCTGGCCAGACGCCTACTGCCACACGATCTATGGACTCACTCCCAGGAGACGCTATTACATTACAGTGAGTCAACAAGTCATATTTTATTAGCGCAGCTGCTAAGATCCAAACCTCCAATGAGTTCGACCAGAATTTTCATATATTGGAATTTTGTACCTGATGAAACGTTGTTCTATGGATTTTGTCGGGACTTTTCCTTTCCTCTTCGTTCTTCATACTTACATTATAAAACCTACACCAGTGCTAAAAATCACGTAGTTAAGCACTGAACAAAAACTCGTTGGTTTACTCATCAAAATATTTTGACACATTTGCTGGTGGATGGATATGACGTCACTTTTCATAACTTCTGCAGGATACGTCTTCATTTGTATGTTCCTACTCACTGGCATTTGAACCTGCCCCTAAGTGATATGTACAGAGCTACAAATATAGCGTTGTTTTCTTACTGCAAACTAGGCTGCAAACTGCTGTTCGCCTGATCGATGTCGTCCGTTAACAGACAATGTCGTGGCTTGCAGCAGAGAATGATAGTGTTAGTCAATAATAATAATTTACTCGGTAGAGTGACCAACTGCATTTAAAGCAGTCATCATTAAGATTCAGTGGCCATTGTCATCACAGATTGTGTTCAAGGATGTACAGGTGAATGAAGTCTGGGCTGGTCTCAAATAATAGTGTACGAGAAATGCATAAGCATATAAATTATTATTTTAATCAATTTTATCGTACTCAAATATGTAATAAAAACAGTACTTAAAAATCAGTTCATCGTTTAATTTAAATGTTCTCCAACAGTGGCTTCAAGATTATTGAAGTTCATACAATGTTCAGCACTATGCCAGTGATTAATGACGCGGAGATAATGTGAAACGCGGCAGGAGTGCTCGCAGTGCTTTCTTCGGCATGTTTTCCAATTTGGTGCACAGACAGACGTAACCAGTAGATATATACATATAACGAAATCATAATTTCCGAGATGGCAAGGACGAATCATCTTCAACCAGAGTAGAGTAAATCGCAAACACTGTGCTTATGATGGCGGGCGAGTTGTACAATCAGTGATCGAATTCTCGTGCAACAGACCTGCAATAAACTTGTTGCTATTTTTACATACGGCCTTATTAAGGAATACGGAAATGTACGATGTCGAGCAGGCGACTGGAATACTGAATCGTCAATAAAATCTGAAATACTCATCGAAATTAGATGAAATTGTTATGCCGAGTAGATATTTTATCAGCGGATGTCTAATTATGTAGCACTATGCAGTAGTGTGATTAATTTTCGAATAAAAAATTAATAACTTTAGTGTGCTTTACTTTCGAGTATAAAATTAGTAACTGTTTTTCGAAAAAGGTCTTGAAACACCAAAATCTACAAAAATGTCTTGAACCTAAATCTACAAAAATGGAAAACTATCACTTTTATAATTTTTAATATGTAATATCTAGGCCTTTGTAATAAAATAATTCTAAAAATGCACGTGCTTTGTTTTGAAAATACTTTTAGTATCTCTAAACCTCACGTGCATAGATTTTCGGATGTTAATACTATTTTAAAATCAAATCATGAGTATTTTTGAAACTCAGTTACTATAGAGACTAAGTTATTAAATTTACTCCCATATTACTTTAACAATTTGACCCAGATTGTGCTAACCAAAACTTATTTCAAATTCGTAATTTTTGGTTGGGATGTGGCCTATATTGATGACACCCCTTACAGTAGATCAGCTGATCACATTTATCGAAGAAGGTTTCAGAAGAGGGAGGTATTAAAACTCACTGAAGAATAAGAGACGAGGTTAAGAAAGGGAATTAGTAGATCTTCTTGTACTAAAGTTGATCAGCGCCAGACAGAAAGCCTTAGAGTAAAGTACCGAATGCGGAATTGACCTTCACGCACAGATCTCCCAAAAATTCTTAATCATTTAAACATCCAACCCACTGATATTTAAGAAATAAGCGAAGATAGGAAGGAAGCAATCGTGTAATGGTGTAGCGAAGTATGGTGAGTAACTGGGGAAAAAAATTCAAGTTTACCAATTAAATCTGTCCTGTCGCCGCCGCTGGGGCCTTCTAAAGTAAAACGTTAAATGTCATAAATTGCTCGGTCACAGACACACAATGAAGTATGCAAACAATGCTAGTTGTGGAAGATGGGCTGTCATGGCAGTATGACCATTATTGGAATGCAGTGACTACAGAATGGCAGGGTGAAAGTCAAAAAGATTCAACATGAGTGTTGTCAGAGGACCTATACAAGGAGGTGAAGATATAATCGTGGGTTGATACATATGCTTCCTATTCAGATCGGTGAGTTGAGACGTGTATTGTCTTAACACATTGTATCTATCTGTGTAAAGGAAATAAGTGTCGCAGTATTCATTTTGTTGAGGCTGTCTTACCAAATCTGGTCCAACATTTAGTTGCTGCTAGTGCCCACGTGCCAGCGACCAACATAAATCTGTCATCTAGAATAATGAAAGACTGTGTAGTATGACTCAAGACTGCCCATATAATATTGTCTCATGATAAGAACAGGATGAGTGAGAGTGAATCATGCTCTGCGAATCCATTAATGTAAGTGAACATGGAGTGATATCGGTCGAGGCGTAACAAGGGACTTTATTTACAGTTAAGGTGTCTGCTTGGTAGTTATTCGTGAGATCTAAAAGTATTAAAACAAACCGTAAGTTTGTGTTGTAGGTTAAGATATGCTGCCCCAGTGCCTATTTCGGATTTATAGGCATCCATATAAATATGTGTATGTTGGTGTTCCGGGGCTAAAGTCTAGTAAGTTGAATGTCATAGTTGAACCTAGAGGTACATTTTGGTAGCGGGGATCAGAATGAGTGGTAAGATTTGCTAGCTAAGTTCATACGGCAGGTCATAAAGTTGAGCAATCTGAATATTTATCAATTATTCTTGTGTTATAAATAAGTTGGTCAGATATATGCATGGAAAATTTACATAATTATCTAGCTAGCAACCAATACGAGAACATTTCTCCCGGTTCCAGTGTTTGTGTCACAATCATTGCCAATAGTTGGTCTCAACCGTGTATACATTTCTTTACGAAGGATGATAATAGAAGTAGATATAAAAGCACCAAGATAGAGCATAAGGAGCAGTTCTGAACAGTTCTAATACAGTCCATTTGAAATGTCCTACAGTACTGCTTGATATCATTGTTGAATCGATCAACGTAGAGTAAGTGTGACTCTTGCCAGTTTACGTAATCTAATTGGGTGTTCAAAAGAAAAAATTAAGAAGCAGTATTAAATTAAAAGATATTTTAGATTTTTCTCTACCGCATCATTCAGTGAGTTACTACAATGCGTGTAGAGGCAGTTGCCGATTCCTCCAATGATAGGTGGGATAGTTGCGAAAAATCATAGCCCATTCTGTGCCAGAGGGGTGAAACACAGGTGGACATGCAGTTATAGTAAAGTCAATTACCTATTCACATTTGTAAATATGACTACAGTATCCAACGTAGAAAATTTCCTCTGATAGGCCATGGATGATTGGTATGAATGTATATCGCCATACGTTCATAATGTTTGTCACAAAATCAGAACAAATGTAATGTCATATGTCTTCTCAACTGCCCCTTTCCGTGTCCGTCAGACCTTCACTTTGCTGATCACGCTGTCTATCGACAGCTCATTGAATTAAGAATGATTGTAGTTCACCTTGTCACCGTACATCACTGCATCCCTGCCGTTCACACCCCCGCCGTACGTAAATAGACATTTTTGTATTTGCCAAATACCAATACAAAGAGACAGTGAAGCATAAATATATGGACTATTAACAAAAATACACAATTACATGCATAATAATTATCAATTCATTTTCGTATTCGCTAATGTGTAAGTTTTAATAAAGGACTTTGATTAAAATTATTATAAAACCCAACAACATGAAAAGGGATAGCAAAATTGCGTTGATCGTAAGTAACTACCAATCCCAAATTTATGAAAATTTAAATCGATAGTTACTTTACGATATATATATATATATATATATATATATATATATATATATATATATATATATATATATATATATCGTATAAGTAGGTTACGAGTTACCTTTAGAAACACAAAATTCGAAAACTTATTGAGTAAATCATTGTTTCAGTGTTATACAGAATTGCCTACTATGAAAGAACAATAATATTTTATGTATTAATTTTGTACTTATATTTACATGTTGGATAGACATTAGGCGGTTTGCGAGATGTTGCATCGTAAATATTGGTAATTTTCTGTTAAATTACTTTTATTCACTTATTTGTTCTTATTTACGTGTTGAAAAAGAGATTGATATTAGGTAATAAATAATACTAACATTGTTATTCCATAGCAGTAATTTTTCTCCATGTCATTTTGTAGTCCAATTACAATGGCTTCACAATCAGTTCTCAAATACCCTGCCATTGCCTCAAGGCATTTGTCAACTTGCAGATGAAGATGCCATGTTTCCCATAGAAGATAATACGTAACGATCTCGTATGTCAGCGAAAGCGTCTATTGTGTGAGCGAGTAATTCGTCATGAAAATAATAACATTTCTTTTGTAGCCTTAACCATTAGCTTTACCTTATAAACAATAAGATTTGAGGCCTGGAGACCTGCGTGGCTAGGGAACAATACAACCACCATTGTTACCATTGTAATAGATATTTCCCGACGCCATATTCATAGTACATTTTCGATCTTAATGACCAGTAATATCCAGACCAACAATATTGCTCTTACGTTCCTGGTCACCTTGACTCCCAAAAACTTGTTTAGAAATGATTTAATAATCGAATGCTGCTGAATAGTAATTGTGGTAGTTGCTAAGATATTCTATTGTGTAGGTGCGAGCTCGTAATGCTGAAGTGGATGAAGATGGTGAAGCAGCCACAGTGACTGTCATTACTGTTGAGGATGGAGGTAAGTATGCATTCTGTCAGATAGATAAATAGTTATTTTATTAAGTACTTAAAATATTATTAAATATTTAAATTTATTTTCAAAAGATTGGTGTTGTTTGTCAGTTAATTACATTGTACATAAATGATGTATCAATTAACTTTTGCAGAAATATCAACATAATATATGCATGGGATACTTATGGATATTAGTATGAGAAAAATATATCAAATTAAGAGCAGGGGAGAAGAGAAGGTCTATATCTGTGAGAAAGAAATGTCAAAAATTTTCTTTGAATCTTCACCTAATACCAACCAATCCCTTCAGTAATATCTTTGAAATTTGAATGACTTAAGAGAAAATTCAGTGAATTGCAAAATAAAAACTATTTCCTAATTTGTTTATTCGGTTTAATCAAATAACCAAATATTTTATATGATATAAATAATATTTTCTGGCCAAAAAAGTATGTTTTTGAATAATTTTAATTAAAATACACTTTACTATTTAGTCGCCATATTATTGAATCAACCTACCTTGTCCACCAAACATATCCAATACATGACGAACAGAATATTTTATCAGGAGTAATAATGTCTTCAAAAATGTTCTCAAAACAGTTTATCATTGAAGTGTTCCTTGAAGGTTACATGTATTGTGTTGTGTATGTGCAATTACTTCTATGAAAACAATAAAAATACCCAAGCGAATGCCGGAATGGATCCTTAAAAAGACCTTGGCCGATTCCTTTTCAGTTCCTAGTATATCTAGTGAACTTTGTTGTCAACGAAACGTTCAGCTTAAAAAAAATCACCATTTAAAATAAAATGCATCGTGTGCAACAATATAATACCTGGCATGTAGGCAACAACTGCTGCACTACCAATGGAGTACACACAAAATGCTTGTAAATGCATTTTGTTATAATAAAAATGCACCTTGTGCTGCAGTTCTTTAAAAGCGTGTCTCAAATTCAAGTCAAGGAAACCTCAACAAATAAAACTTAAATACTACAGCTCCATACACACCTATGCCCAGCACATACCTTCATCTCTGGCACATTTCAGGTGTGAATGTATGTAACAAGCAACGGAAGTTCGGGAGCCTACGATGATATAATAACTTAGTACAGGTTGCAGTGCTCACCTCACATGCAGCGTATTGCAGCCACTGACTATTTGTGTGATTATTTTCTCTCGTAAACGGTGCGTTCTAGCGACTTGCAACAAGAGCACCTTTTATGTTACTTAGGATGTATTTTTCAGAAAAGAAACATAAAATGTTCACAAAACTCAACGACACAAAAGTTGTGGTCAATAAGAGTGTGGCCACTCCTGTTAATTTCATGAAGGGGAGAGTTTCAAGTGTGGTTACTTCACGGGTTAAGGATCTCGATAACACTAATCATTGTGCGCAGAATTGTAGTTTATGTCCACGTGGTTTCCAATATTTTGCCAAACAACAATTGTAAAAATCGATTTTAAACAAGGGGTTAAGTCTGGGGATCGTGGTGACCAACTGCACCACACGTCATCATCAGCACCGGCACGGCCGAGCCATCCTACAGGCATATATGTGTTGAAGTATTGCCGTACAACCAGGTGGAAGTGTGGAGGTGCATCATCCTGTTGAAAGATTAAGTCGACGGAATCGTCTTGTAACTGAGGCAGCAACCAGCAAGAAAGTATGGCGAGGTAGGTATAATGTCTGTGATGACCCTCTCACTCAATATTGCGCAGGAGACATTGAGCTTTGGCAGTCTTGTTCATGTTCGGTCGTGACATGATGGTGTTGTATTCCCCAAACCCGAACGTTGTGACGATTAACTTTGCCATTAGTGAGAAATGTTACTTCGTCGCTAAAAATTAACATATTCGACAGGTTTTGGTCATTGTCCATTCTTGTCAATATCACGGTGCGAAAGTCCGATCGTGCTTCATAATCTCTGGGAGTTACTGCCTGTGCCAGCTGCAATCTGTACGGTTTCATGTGCAAGCATCTTCGCAAGATTTTGTAAATGGTTGTTTGTGGGATCTGCAGTTCACGACTTGTTCGACGTGTTGATTTCTGTGGGCTTCGCTGGAACACTGTTTGAACGCGATCCACAGCATGCCCTGGCACAGGAGGGCGACCAGGACTTTTGCCTTTGCCTTGGTAAAAAGTACGAATTTCGTCTCGACGTTTGCACTGTGACGAGAGGAGCACATATCGAGTCACGGTAATCTGTGAAAAAATTTCCAGAGATTCTCTATGGACAGTATATGATATGTAGCCAGTATATTGTACCATTTAGTTTTTACAATTTTTTCAATCTGTATACTTCTATCGTACTGATCCTGTACTTCTTGGGATTATTTCTCGTCATGAATGTTTCGTATTGCATTACATTTGAACAAACAACCAAGTATGTTATATCAAAGAGTACAAAATGCCCTTCTAGACTTCCTCGTTTATATGTTACTTCTCTCAAGACGACGTGCATTTTAACTTTTACCAAAATTCAAGCTACAATGCCGACGTTAATAAATTAATTAGATGATGTCACCGTGTTTGCAGCATCAGTTGTAACAGAAGGTTGAAGTACTTTTATAAGTTTGTCCCGTCGACGAATATTGATACTACACGGGGAAAAAAATATTCTGTCACAGCTACAAAATATTTTGTGGGTATTTACACTGTAAAATTTATTTTGTGGTCACTGCAATATAATTTTTATTTCAGTGTACGCTGGGAGAAGAACTTGCTCTTGACACATTTTTAACTGTCTGTTAAGTTAATAAGTATGTGCAGACAATCCATTACACTTATCACAACAATAAGCGGTACGTGAAGAATTCATCTAGCAATTGCGCCATGTATGCCTTCTTGCATAGTGAGCATACAATTATAAACTTGTTGCAGTATTTGCGCGCGTGGTTTGAAACTCCCGCCTCATAGTGACCTTAATTTCCTCAAATCATGATTGACGGGTAGAGGAATAAGTCCGTTACAAGTAGTGACATGTGTTTTTAAGTTGCTGCGAGGTCCAAAGTAAGTTTTGTAGTTTTCACATTGAAATATAATGACTACCTTTCCGAAGGTATCCTGCTGCGTGCTGAGATGCAGATTTATTCTTCGTTAGTACTTTCTTACTGTTAGACAATGTGTAACTTCCGTGCAATTTTTCTATATTGACTGAAGTTAATATTTGTTCATAAGAATCCAATTAACAACTAAGCAGTCAGCAACCAAGGGAGCTTTGTATACCAGTTATGTCCTTACCATTTTCACGAATAATGTCTTTGTCACTTCAGACATTATGTCGCTTGTTCAGTGCATGCGTATGACTTTGACATTTATCCTCAAACGCACAACTGCTCAGTCTCAAGTTACTGCATGTAGGTATAGGCGAAGCACTTCTTGCATGAATTCTTTGCGATGCAGCTCGGCATTGTGTACGACTATTTATCTCATACACACAAACGCACTCGCATACCTGTCAGTTGACAACTGACATCTGGCAACTAGCACGCATACACTACTACAAACATGTGCAGGGTCAGGTTAATTAATGTGAAGTAAAGTAATGTATATTTTAACAAGTTCTAATCGCGAATACTTCGTGGCTTCTTCGCGAACTTTCACTACTACTTCGCGAACCTCGCAACTCCTACGTGAATACTTCGCCACTCCTTTGGTAACTCCTTCGTGATACCTTTCACTTCTTTCACAAAATTCTGGACGTATATTTGGATTCACCAACTCCTAAATTCATTGGATTTCATATCTAAAAACATCAACATCTTAATTCAAATCTGGATCTGTACCATGTTTTGTATCTCCTCACCTGGTCTTTTATCTGAGTTTACCAAAATCTGAATTCATATCGATCGATACCCGGGTTCGGCAAATTCTAGACTTCTACATAGATTCATATCTGGACTCATTGGCACGTAAGGATTCACAATTAGTCCTCAATTTTAGGCCTTGATGTTAGACCCCAGCTCAGCAAACATCAACTTAACCATCGCCTTTTACGACACAGTGCTGTGAAATCATTTGAATCATGACAAGTTCTATAAGAATCAGACATTGAGCGCACAGTATTAATGCATTTGCCGGCCACACATCCAATTAAGGTGAGCTGCTGAGACCAAGGTCCTTTACTGGGAAATTAGCTCATCGTTCCGTGCACTCTACTGATTCGAGAGATAACATTATCATGGTTACACACACAACTCAGAGTAGTGTATTGTAATGGAATCACAGAAATTAATTTATTTATTTATTTCTATTGTTTATTTAATTATGATTATTTCTTGTATTTTAATTTAATTATTTTAGTTGATGAACATTTCTAATTTGATGACAGTTGATGTTAAAATTTAGTTTAAAGTAATATTTAAGTGTCATAATTTTTATGTTTTGATTCAATTCTCTATGTAATTGTATACTCAGGAGGTTTTTATGACTT
>PNEQ01001750.1:5000-12059 GCA_003012365.1 Medauroidea extradentata | reverse complement strand
AAATACTGCAATTTTCAAAGGTATTTCTATGTGTTCTATGTATCCTTGTTCCCTACAAGTACGATGTTTCCTCTCCAGTTCTCTGCACTGCATTCACCGAATTTTAACTCACAACCCTATTAATATTAATAATAAATTATAGTATTTCAATCAAGCACCACGGTAAGATTTACACTACTTATATTTACCACGAGAGTATAGCCATTGTTTAGCAGCGAAAGCTCTGCCACGCTCCAAGCTTCGCCATGGCCAGATTTCTAGTTGCTTCAGTGTTGTTGGTTCAGCGCCTTATGGAAGTTGTAAAATAAATCAAATACCGGTCGCAAAAGTTACAAGAACTTGCAGTTGTTTAACTGTAGCTTTTTCCTTAGGTACATTTAATTTTCTAGACTCTAGTCATCACAGGTACACTCTAAGGGCCAGTTTTTTTATGAGGCTTCTATTTCGAAAACTGTGTATAAGAGAAGACAAACTATATGATTACAACCAGCATGCATTTTGCCAAGAATTTACACTATCGTACAGTAACCTAATATTTGATGTTATGTTGAAAAATGTGATGTTAACAACCAGGAGTGTTAGTATTAAACTACTATAGTGTTGTAGATAATGCAAAATATTTGTTCCTTTGTAATTTATATGCAAACATGCTAGTGTGTTGTTTGTGACAGCACCAGGCGCTCCAGAGGACCTACAACTGTTGAATCGCTCCGACACGTCTCTCACCGTCCAGTGGAGGTTGCCACAATTATTCAACGGCATCATCAGGTCCTACGTGCTGAGCATAGAGCAGACAGACTCTGCTGACTCAGCCAACTGCTGCCAGTATTTCCCACTACAGGAGGTGGCCGTGCGCTCAGAGATGCCTCTGTACTCTCACCAGGTACGTGGTCGTATCTCTTCCTGCAGTGTTGTAGCAGAGCTGCAAGTGTGGTGTTGTGTAGCTATTGTGTATTGAACACTGCTTACAGTTCTCCAACCTGAGCTCTGCCTCCAAGTACACGGTGAGTGTGTCGTGGAAAACTGTAGCTCTGGGACCTTCTTCCTCTCTACTTGTAGTTACCAGACCTGCTTCAACTAGTATGGATGAGAACATATGTTATGAGGATGGCAGCCTATACCTCGACAGATTTTCTACAGGCGACACTCTTCTAAGGCATGTACAACCTGTGTTTTTCATGCTCTTAGTAAAGCCCTTAGATTATTTAAAATATTTGGCGTCAAGTGAACAAAATTTTGTCAGTGTTGAATAACATAATCTTGAGCTCTGATAAGGTGTGACACATTACTAATAAAAAGAGGCTAAAGAACGCTAAAAAAAGGGGCGAACCGATGAACCTAGAGGAAAACCAGCTAGCTGCTTTTTGTCTGTATCTGAAAAAGCATTAAAGAGTACCTTTAAATTTTTTTATCGACGTGTTCATAGAGGACAGAACCATAGAATTAATATAAATTTTTGTTCTTTTTTTATTTTTTAAGATATACTTGCAAACAAAAGTGAAATTACATCCTGCAGTCGTTACAATAAGTAAAAAAACCTTACATTAAACTTTATAATCCAAAACGCATTAAAATCATATATAATTGATTTTAACTTTATATATTACATGTTCTTTTTTTTCTACTAAAGCCACATGAAGGATATTTGTACGTAGGACGTTCATGCAGCATGTGAATATTTTCTATAACCCACTTAAAATGAATCTTAACTTACAAAAATTTTTTTTATTTCTGAATCAGGCTTTAAATTTTAAAAAAATTAATCTATTCATTGCGTTTATTAAAAGTCAAATAACGTTGTTTAATTGAACAACTAGCTAGAAACTCGGATATCTAGAGGAAGGAAAACGTCGTACTGCTTAAAAATTTTGTAACTTTTAGTGAACAGCCTATACATAGATTTTGTTTTAGTATTTAGAATTTCGTGAGTTAAGTTACTAACTAAAATATATTTTTTTAGTAAAATTTGCCAAAGTTTCATGTGTACTAAATAATGTCATGTACGTTTAGTGTATTAAAAAAACCATATGGCACTCGACATGAGAAAGTGTTTTGTAATGTTACAATGTAAATTTTTAGTTAAAGTGACACTTCACACCTCCTTGCAGGGGCTACTTGGTGTTGGTTCGACCAGAGAATAATTCTGAAAGCATTCCAATAACTCCCATTAAAAATTCTGATTTGGCCGAGGAAATCAGCAGAAATATCGACGGTCCATTCTACGTTGCGGCTGAGTTATTACCTGTGAGTAACTGCTCATTGTTGTAAAAATGCATCATTGATTTTGATATGTAAAAGGGTCTGTTTTATATAGTTATAAATGTAATGCTTAGTTGATATACACACTTTAAATACATATACATATAAAAACTTTAATTAAACTGTTTTGCACATTAGTTAAGGGTGTGGGGTGCCACTACATTCGGAGGTAGCCACTTTATACTTAACGTACTTAAGTGGGTAATGCTTAGAGTGAGGGTTATGGTAACATGAAAACGTTATCTAAATACGGTGGCTGAACTCTGCATAGTTTACAGTACATATAACTACATGGTGGTACCGCTGAATTTAGCCAGAAGGGGATCGGGTGTTTAGTTAATTACGTTAACACCATGTTGATGTCTACGATGGGTGACCTTAAGACACGTTAGGCCTGGCCGTTAGCATAATGCCGGAGGCTGATGGAAGGTTCGCTTAAAGATGGAAGGCACGTCGTGGATCTCGACCCAGGACCATCCTAGCGAGCTGTTGACGGCTGGAAGGCTCGTAGAAGAGAGAGATGGAAATATCGAAGAAAAATATCGAATATGAATGTATTGATTACTTAAAATAGTATTCATCTGCTGTGAATATTTCGAACCAAATATCGATATATCGATATGAATATTTCTCAAAAATTTTCTTTTCTATCCTACAATAAGCATAAGCGTAGCGTGAGTCTAATTTTATTTTTTTTTCGGGGGGAGGGCACATTACCTAGTATTTGCAGTAAAACCACGAATAAAAAGTGTAAATTTACAAGAACTTGCTGAAAATACATAACTACGGTAATAATACAATACAAATATTAGCTAGAAATTTAATTAATCTTCTGTTAAAAAATAATATAAAAAGTAATTATAGTATTTTAATGACATTATCCTTTCATTTTTAAAACTATTGCGTAGTTGGGAGGGGGTAGACGCACATGACCTTCTGTGCCCCCCCTCCCTTCCCAACGAGGCTACCCCTTTGACAATAAGAACACTACAAATACGTACTTCTCATAAGCAAAGTAACTTTAATAAAAGAGAAAATAAGTTGAGTATCACCTATTTAGCACGATTTAAGGAATGCACACAAGAAAGAGTTATCTAGTATTTAGGTGTTGTTAGTTAAGGATTGTATTGAAGGTTTGGTTAAAAAAAAGGCATAAGCTTATTTAAGATTAATTCTTCTGCAGACTGGAAAGATCAATGGTAAAATATTACTACAGGAAAAACGTTCTACTGCTTGAGCGCTGGTATTGGTGAGAGGTGTAAAATTACCAATTAGAGCTTCCATTTTTAAGTTTCATGAAGCTGATAATTGCTAAACCATAATTGTTTTTTTTTTCTCTTTAATATTAAATGACTTCTCTCTTTGCCAAGCCTAGTAATTTACCCTTACCGATATCAGAGTAACTAGTGGCAGAAATTGTCCCTTGTCATCTCGTCCATAAAACATTCGATGTACCTACTACCTAAATATTGGATTTGGACACTGCCAACATTCATGTTTATTAAAATGTTGACAATTCTACAATAGTTTCTTGAGTAAACATATTTTATGTAGTGCAACATTAAGGGGAACATCCATTGCCATGATGAATTTTTCTTCTTTGCTCTTTTAATTGACTCCAACTTCATTGACAGAATGGATAACTTGTCAAAGTAATCAACTTGATAGGCTGTTTAAAGTAAATTGACAGAATGCTTTCGTTAATTTGTACTGAGGAAAACGATTTAATGTAATATACTATTTTCTAATTATGTCTCATGGCACGATAATAAAAACACAAGCTACACTTCACACTATGACAATCTTTTTTATTTTACAAAATAATAAAATATTCACATGAATATGAATATTTTAAAAATTTTATATCGATATATCGAAATTTTAATACTATTCAATTCCGCCGATAGTATCCAGCCAAAATATCGAATAGTCCGATATATTCGATATATATTTACATCCCTAGTAGAAGACAGACCATTGTTCCCATGATACATTGCGCTATATGCCTGCACCGTATTGTACTGTCTTCTCCGCTAGCTTACCCTCCAGGCATGGCTTTGTTGTGTATAACATTATATTGTGACTTTGAAAACTGAACTCATATAATTATATGTATTTTATGTTTTTTTTTTTTTGTGAAATGCGGAAGATTGAAATACACGTTCAGCCATAAAAATGTCAGTAACGAAAAGACTGTATCGGTAAACATTATATTATAACATATAGATTTCTAATTGGTGCCATAGACCTAAAGGTGCATTTTTCCTTTTTTCTGATAGTGAAGAGCTTGTGACATAATATAAATAAAAGAGAATTTCTGTCTACTGCGTGATATTTGTATCCCTACTTGTGGTTATATAAATGTCATATAGAAACAATATTTTTATGAGAGAAAATAAAGAAAAACCAGGTTTATTACTTATTGTTTTCTTAGCTTTTCTCCCGTACAAGACGACAGAAATGTACAGTACGAAAAGTTATCTGAAGCAAAGTCATAGTAGCTTTTATGACGCAACTTCTAACTTATTTGGTCCCATTTATTTGATTAAATCATGTATTAAACAATAAAAAAAATATGTTGAACCAAAATTCCCAACATATCACCACGCATCATAAACTATATTTTGCGCAAGGAATATAGATAAAGTAAATTTTTTTTAGGATCGTTCAGATTTATATATTTAGCATTTTTATTAAATTATTTTTTTAGACGAACTTGCAGTTACAGGGGAAAAAACACAATAAGTTCGCAGAGTAAAATCGAGCTTATATTTCCTTAACAGTAGTGCAAACATGTGTGAACATTTCTGTAAGTTGATACATAGAATGGCGCTTAAGGCCAAGCTGAGTAGTTGAACAGTAATTTTGAAAAAAAAAAATTAATAAATGTTTGTAAATTTGTTATTTTATAGTACTGTTATTGTAGTAGTATTATAGCATTTCAATATGAATGTGTCAAGAATTAAAAAAAAAACAGAATTGAAAGATAATTAAAATAATCCTCTTCAACAAAAACGCAAAAATATAAAAAATTCGCTATACAAAACTGTTTTTAACTGAAGTTTTACGAGAACAAACAAAAAATATCCTGGCCTCTTATCAACAGTGTTTTTGGTTAGTAATCACGCTTCAGTGATTCGGGATAAAATTACTTATTTTATTTTAAGGACCTGCGTAATTTCATTCTGCTACATGTAAATTAAAAATAAAATCATCGTGAAAAGCTTTTATTTACATATAAACAATGAGTGAGTGAACACGTTTTGGTTAGCGCTCAATATCTATGTCTTTAGCGCTGGTGACGAATGGCATAAAGTGAGTGTATAGGTGGTTCGGGATAAAGTGAGCACTCAAAAAAGCCCTGCTAAAGTTCTATTTTCAACTAATACGTATCTTTCCGCACGTGACGGCTAACGAAGGGAAATGTCTAACCTCTCTGAACACTTCACTTTATGCTTGCGCGTCTATGATAAATTGTACAGTCAGAATAAATCTATAAAGTTTGTTAAAAAAGTTTTATTAATTATATAAAATACAATGATGTACATTTTAATTGCGTTTATTTCAATATTATTGTATTTTGATAAGAAAATACACGGAACTATATTGCGTAATTGCGCTGCCAACCATACAAGCAGTAAAGCAACTAGAGTTGTTGTTGAATTGTGTGCAGCAATGGCTAGTGATACTTTTCAAAGGTTAAATTTTTAGTGCTCACTTTATCCCGAATGACCTATAGCAACGCCGGCATGTAGGCGCGGGAGAAGTGTACCTGCCTATCAATGCCATCGACCGGCAACCTTGACAATGCTTACGTCTATATTTCTCTGTTTGTAAATCTGTTATATACTGTATGCACTCATTTAATACACAAGTAATGATTACCACTTTGCTATCATTAACGGTACGTTATATAAAAAAACCATGCTAAGTAACTTCTGCATAACATTGCTTTGCCTTCATCAGCTCTTTGATTTATTTACTCCACTCCCTTCGTGTTATCTTCCGAGAACTTAGTGCAAAGCGTTTCTCGTTCGTAGATAAACGATAATTTTGCAAGCAGTACGTATATAATGAAGCTATGGTCATTAAATTTAGACATAATACTATAGTATGTGCAGTCTACAGCAAATGACTTTTCTCTCAAAAGTATGCGAATCATATTACGACGCAGGTCTATGGATGTCTTGAGTCGTATATCTCGAACACTATACATGAGCTAATTTACTTCCAGGAAAATATAATTACATAAATAAATAACTCCCGGAAAGAAGAAGAGATATCATTAGGTTTTAAATACTTATGTATTTCTGCTTGTCCTTCATATTAAAATAATAACTTGCATTATTTTCTATAACCGTTTACGAAGCGCACAGTATGTTAATTCACACCAAGATGTGCGTACAGTTTGCATCACGGGTGTGCATAAAACATTTTAATTGAAGTTTGACATTGATAAATAACCTTAGTTTAAAAATGGCCTTAAGGATGAACAGTTAAATTACTTAAACTTAACTGCAGCTGTCCCAGTGTATTATATATAACATTTAATAAATTGCATTTAAAACATTTTGACCTTAATCCTAGACAGTGCAGAATCTGGTCATTACTTTTCCGATATTTACCAAATATATAAACACGCTTGAATTTTTTTTATCGCTTTGCCTGTAATTACAACACATTTGTATTAGTTGGGCAATTTGTATAATAACAATTTATTCTCTGTCGAATTTGTTCTGCTCACTTCTAAATTTTTTCTAGTGTGACTTATTTCAGTTCAGCAGACTAGCTCAAATTGTG
>PNEQ01001749.1:19888-36384 GCA_003012365.1 Medauroidea extradentata | reverse complement strand
TTATTCTTTGACTACCGATTTTAAAAGTTTAATGCACAATTGCATGTAAATATGTACTATATCTTGTGACGTTTATTATAGAATTTTTTTTGGAAAAAAAAAATTTTTTTTTGTTATATTCGCTTAAAAGTCGCACCCCCAAGTTTTTAATTAAAATTTTTACACAAAATGTGCGACGATTATGCGATAAAACACGGTAATCTACATATTGATTTACTATGAGTTTAACGAGGGATCTAGATAAATTAATGGATGGTTGCCAAGTTCTTACAATGTGTTTGTAGGGCAATTGTGCATATCTGCCAGCTCTCGTAGTTGTTCCACAGAAGAGTTGTTTCTAACACACACAAAAAAAAAAGTTGAAACACAAGCATTATTACAGATGCCAACTATTCACAATTTTTTATTATCTGCGGTGTCTGTCCTCACGACTTCTGCGGATAAGAAGGAGTCTACTGTATACAAAACAACAGTGGTCACTAATAATTATTCATTATTATGTACTGCAGCTGTAAAATCAAATATTTTATAGATAAAAATGCAAAAAAAAAAATCCCAGTCTGTTAGGTTATACACTAGACCTCCGATTTAATGGATACTTATGGATTAATCACATTTGCAAAATAGCTACTCCCATAAATTCTATAGGAGCCTATTTTGCCCCTCATCCCATTATCAAATTTTAAAATGGCATTTTCTCTGTGAAGTGTCTTACATTCTATTACACACACCACAATTCCTTCCTTCTTTTTTTTTTTTTTTTTTTTTTTTTTTTTTTTTTTTTTTTAAAAAAAAACCTTGATGCGCCATCTTTGAATCTAAAGATAAGGCAACACATGGATTTTGGTCGCACAAGCTACAGTATTATGAGTGTGTGCCAAGCAGGAGTTGGAGCGAGAGTGAGGACTATTTTTTTTTAATAGAATGATCATGCACACTTTTTTACAAATTATATGCATGCTTTTTATCAGTGCACCCACTCAAACGGCAAGCTATTATACATACTCACTGAGAACAGGTTGCAGGTTATGTAACCTGTGGGTTGTAAACAAACACTTGACTATTGGTACAAAAGGCTGCTCACCATTGAGACGGAGCAAATTCAAGTGTGCAAACAGTTACTGCAAAGGAACACAAATAGTTACTGAATAGTGATTATTTCTTACCTGAAACTCCTTACTAAGCTGTAAAAAGACATCTAACTCATGTTTGATTCGCCTCTGCAATGCCTCTTGCTCTTGCTGGCAGGTCACACAAGCATACAGTCTGTTGCAAGCTGGTCCTCCTCCAAACCTGCCATGTGCACATTACATTTATACAACCAATCATCTTGTACAAAAAATGTAATCACTGTAAAGTTTTTAAATTTATAAACAGCATTAAAATATTGTTTGAAACTTTGTGTCCATTTTACAGTTATGCATATGAATTGACCACTATAACTCTCCACATGACAATGAGTAATTCAACAGAAATTCTACCAAATCCATTCTAGTACCAATTGTTTTTTCACGAGTGTATAATTCATTTACAGTAGTTGATCGAAGTATACACTTTTTAAGTCAAAGTAAAAGTGTGAGTTCTGTAACTTCCAAAAGTAAACACCGAAATTTTTGATACAAAATATTACAATTTTCAGTAACAAATATTCTGATAAGTGCCTTCCTATACGCAGCGCATAAAAATATATGGATACATATATATATTCTTTAATTTCTGCAGTTAAACATTAACATAATGTAAGTCTTGTGGTGAGTACAACACTGCTTTTCCAGCATAACAACAGTGACTTAACACCACTGTGACAGTAGTTTTGTAAGCTTCAATAAAAGTCGAGAACTTTAATAGAATTGCAGGTCATTTTAATAATGTTAAGTAGTATTGTAGACAACCTGCTACACTAGACCCCCGATTTTACGAATACTCACGGTTCCTCTCATCGCATTCGTAAAATCGCTACCTTCGTAAATTCGATAGCGGCTTATTTTTGCCCCCCCCCTCCCCCTTTTTTCCATAAACAGAAAATTTTAAAATTGCATTTTTTCTGCAAAGTGTTTCTAGGCCTCGACTTCCGTAGCATTTTGCGGGAAATTAATTAACGTAATAATGTAAACATAAATTGATATCACTAGCCAGATGTCACACTGTTGAGCGGTAGATATGACCGACCCTTGTCCCCAAAAAATGAGAAAATCGAGATTCCGAGTGTCTTCTCTCGAGCAAATAGCCCGACTCCCGTAGCATTTAACGGGAAAATTAAGCAAGTGATAGTTTGAATATAAATTTATATCAATAGTCAGACGTCAAATGATCAAAAGAACACTGCTAAACAATAGATATGACCAATCTTTTTCCTAAAAAAAATGAGAAAATCGAGATTCCGAGTATCTTCTCTCGAGCGAATAGACCGACTTCCGTAGCATTTAACGGAAAAATAACGCAAGTGGGAGTTTAAATATAAATTTATATCAATAGGCAGACGTCTTACGATCAAAAGAACACCGCTAAACAATAGATACGATCGACCTTGGTCCTAAAAAAAAAGAGAAAACCGAGCTGTCGAGTGCCTTCTCACGAGCGAATAGCCCGATTTGCGTAGCGTTTAATGGAAAAAAAGAAAAAAAAAGTAGGAATTCCTTACTAGTAAAATGCCCTGGTAAATTATTCACTAAAGAAAGAAGGAATAAGCGGATGTATTTATTCATTGCGCAGTTTTATATAACTTAACGTAAAAACATTCCCTCGACGTTGTTGATGAATTGTACGAGAACGTAGATACTAGTAGCGTGCAGAGCGGACAGATAGCGCAACTGTACGAACGTTCACAAGATGGCTGATAGATAGCGGCACCGTAACATATACAGACGTTGTTCCAAAATCGCCATTTTGTGACGTTCTTACCTAAAATCGCAGATAATTACATGTATAAGTGATTGAAAATAATCACTTTCAGAGTCAGTATATGCGGTAAAAATAAATAGGAGTTCCGGGATTACGTAATACACGAACGTCTATTTATTTTCAAAGTTCGACATACCCGGAGACAAATGTTTCTACACTTGGATAATAGGTAGCGCTATTATCGTGCTCATTTGTGAAACCCACGTTTTACAACACGCAGTAATGCATTGTTTAAGCAAATTATGCGCCAAGTTAATTGTTTTAAGTACGTATGGTGTTAACGCAATAAAGTAAAACATCACGCTATTATTTATAGGGTTCGTGTAAAAAAGTAAACTCATTCGGCGCGAGACGAGAGAGATATAAGACGTCGTGAAACAGCCTAGAAGGAGGCTGTACTGTAGTTATACGCGCCATGGAGACAGGCCGGTCGGCTTGGCACAGGCGCCGCCGCCGCCGCGCGGTTTTCAAACTGTCACTGCCGCATTTTTTAACGGACTTTCGCTATTTTTGTTTTATTTTTAATATCGTGACTTACCAAGTAATAACGGCAACTCTACAATTCACATTTTAATGCAGTGAATTAGATACAGTATATTTTATTCATTGTCAACGTAATTCCTTACAATTTTTTTTGTCATATAATTTTGTTATTTTTTGAGGGTTCCTGAGATTGTATTCGTAGAATCGCTACCTTCGTTAAATCCAGGGTTCGTAAAATCGGGGGTCTAGTGTATTTTCTATTATTGGCCGATTCCAATTATCAGTGAAGTTTTTCCAGTGTTCTCGAACTATCCAGTGCATCAATCGCCTTTATTAGCATAAATAATCAGGGTGTTGACTGCAATGAAATTTATAATTAGCTGAAGGTTGTAAATTTCAATTCAACATAAAAAAAATTGAAACTTTGAACACCCCTACTACGCAACAAACTTGGCCTACACAGCACATGGAAACTGTGCCTTGCGACACTTGAAACTGCACAGCAGAGATGTACAGTAATATACTTACGTATCGTACAAGTACTCCCAGACAGCTTGTGACAGGATAGTGCTCAGTTGGTTGACATAAGCCTCTTTGGAAGGATGAACACCACCATGCACACATAAGAAGTCTGAATTGTCTATAGGGCCTGGCTCTGCAAATGTGTTGAACTTATTCACCCACTGCTTTGAAACGTAGAACTGCATCAACCCTGGCTCATTCTGCGACAACTCCATTAATTCCACAGCTCTCTGACGCAGCTTGCCCATCATCTCCGACGACTTTCTACACAAGTTTTTAGTGCACTTAATAACCAAGTAACGCTACATATCATTTTAAACTATTTTGTACAGATTATTCTAACTCTTCAAATAATTCCTGTGATGATTTAACAGCAACATTTAAATATTATGCAGTACACATTATATTGTTAAACAAAAACCAGCATACAATAGGAAACAGTATAGATTGACCAACTACCCTACCTTCCACTTAATATGTCTCCAGATTTTCACACGTGGGAATCAAGCCGAACGATGCTGCTGGTTGGTGAGTTTCCTCTGTGATCTCCCTTTTCCCCACCCCTTCATTCCAACACCACTCCTCGCCTCATGTCACCCCTCACAAGCGCTGAAGACCTCGATGTCAAATGCTGACCAAAATATATATCTATCTCTATACGTATTGACTACAATTTCCGACATTTACCTTACATTTCTTACCTTTACATATACATACATATAAATAATTTTTTTTTTTTTTTTTCCCATGTTATCAGAATGGCATCAAATTTCTGATGATGTTAGATTTAGGTTCTACTATACAAGAAGTTCAAAATTTGGGTTGCATTTTGTTATACATATTTGTTTTGTTTTCAATAGGTTTAAAAAATAGGGGTCAGCATGCATTCACTGTCAGCTTAAAATAGTGTAAATACAGTACGATAGAGATGACGAACTTACTTATAGAAGAGCACGTAGGCCTCACAGTTCTGCACAGTCTCTGGGGAGACCTGCGTAACGTACTGGTCATCAAACTCAAACCACTGTTCGCTGACACAATTCAGGGCATAGCAGGTGTAGTGCCCACCACCTGCTGTGCCATGGTGACATATCACGGAAATGAGATCATAGCTGGTCACCTGTGACACGCAGTCTACAACAAAACATAACCACAGATAAAGGAAATAACTGTGTGTTCAATATTCATTTCCAGATATTGCCACCACGAGCAGAACATAGCATTTTACTGGGACCATCATGTGTACTTTAAGTTGCTAATGCTGTGATTAACATATGCACTAAACATAAAATCAGACAAGAAAATGTAGTAGAATATGTAACTGATGTTGCGAAATATATGACTAGATCTGCAAATACTTTGGAAGGTGAATTTAGTGACCAAATGCAGTATGTACTAGGTAGATAAAATCTATTTGGTAGGGTAGATCTGACCAAACAGTTTAGAAGATTTAAACCTCTTTGTGAGCAAGGTGACAAATGCTTTCTTGAATACTACAAGAAACAGACAAACACACACCTACCTCAATTATGTATTTGAGGAATGAAACTTACAAAGTGAAGATGTTCTTATGCCAATTGTGATCCAATGGAACACAATTTCTCTCTGTTTTCTACCTGGCTGTTCACCTGCATTACAAATTTTTGATTTTTCGAGCAGACGAGTGAAGAATTATTATATCTTATATTGGTTTTAAGTTTATAAAAGGACTGCAAGAATCAGTTACAGGAACTTTAAGTTTAGTGTGTGTTGCCACTGAGAATTGTGTCTGCTTTCTTGATATAATAAATATTTTGGAGGGCTCCCCTCCTACCCAACTATGTACTTATCATCTTTATTTAAAGCTTCAGAAGCTACAGATTTCATTGGAAGTCTTAAAAAAATATTCCAGAGACTGTTGTAAACTTATGTACTTAGTAAATTGAACAATTCAAACACACATTACAACGTAGCTTACTAAAGCTACAAGAAAGTATTTCAAGTGATCCTTCTCATGAACATTTTCATGACAATGATAATCTTTTGAATCCCAAAAATGGTTGCAACTGTACCTTTACTTAAAAAATGTGCCAAAATGTGAAGTAGCAGCATGTCATACAGCCCTTCAGAAACTTTTAAGGTGCGAACTTCAGAAACCACACATAGCCTATGCAGACATAACGAACTTGCTGTGTCAACTAAAATGTGACTTTTCAGCTTCGTGTCAAGTGGTGACGCTAGTTAATAACTGGGCACGTAACTGTGGGATCTACTGCGGAGTGCGGGGACGAGACTTACTTTTCGCAGTAATACCAAGACCATTGTGTGCACATTTTCAAGGTACAACAAGTTCAAGCCCTATTTGGACGATGCCCAGGAATTCCTTTCGGACGGAGCATGTATGGCGTCGTCTTCTGCCAGCGGCGGTCCTAAGGTATTGTGAATCGTACAGCAGAGCAGGTACGAGACCTGGGTCTGTCATACTTACCGTTATGGGGTACCCTTTTAATCGGAAGATGTCCATTTTGTGATACAAATTTATATTCCAATGGTAACTTGTCTTACTTTCCCGCAAACCGTTATGAAAATTGGGACCCCATTCAATATACTTTGCGGAAAAAAATGCATTTACTACGATTTTGGTAAAGGGGCGGGGGGCAAAATTGGCGTCAATCTATTTTACGAATGTCATAAATGTGTAACAACGTTATTCTGAATCATCATTTACGTAATTTGAAATATGGATACTCAAACATTAGCGACATTAATCCGAAACGACGTAAAGTAGTATGATGTAAATAAAGAACTTACTGTACACATACATTCAGGGTCCTATTGCAGCACTTTTACTTATTTTCTCAGTATGGATTTATATTTGAATTCCCGGTTCACATTCCTCACCTTTATGAAGATGTTGTCGCATGTCCAGGCCTTCCAGAGGAAAAGAGACGTAGCTATTAATTTTCGAACTAAACATTAGCTCGTGTCGAAACCTCTTCAGATGGATGCACAAAACTTCCGGTAACTCCAGTACTTTAGAGTACTTCACACCATTGCGCAGCTTGTTACATTTCTCACAGCTATAAAAAAACCAAAGAAATTTCAGTTACCTATATTCCACATCTTTCTTTAAAAAAAAAAATCCAAACTTGTCTTTGAAAAAAGGGGGTGCGAGGGACACATGGACGAATACAGGTACGTACTTCAGAGAAGTTGTGAAACCAAATGTTCTGGTATTTATTTTTTAAATAATACAGAAGAAAATTGAGATTCACTACAAAAAAATCATGATGCGGAAAGCTGTGTTGACTGCCAAAGTAAAAATTTCAATTTCAGGTACCTACCTGTACATGTTGTCCCCTTTGAGTTCATCTGCACTGAAAAAAGCTGCTAAGCAATCCTGCAAACTAATTGTAGGCCCCCAAAACCAACTCCGAATCCACTCCCATAACCACGACACCCATCCCTGAAACACAAGATATCTATTTTTAAAGCAAGAACATACTGTAGGTGTACACATACAAACCATGCCCTACGAATCTTATTAATTAACTTGTTCACAACAGTTTACTTTCAAAATAAACAGAAAAATAAGCAAATAACATCCTGTTAGGTTGTAACTGAATGTTAATTTTTCTTTGTAGAAATCTCAGTACAAAGTACTTTTCATTATAAAGTAAACAATTCAAAACCCCTAGAAAGAGTTTTTAATTTAGTAACTGTTGAGTTAAAAGTATTTTCAATATTAAGTATACAATTTTTAGTTTCCTTTAAGTACTTTGTAATGAGATTTCACTGTAATACATGTACATGTTGATATATTACAGTAAAAACCCTGATTCTATATATAACCAAAGCTACACCAGTTACAGAACTTTTACAACAGTCTCTAGAACCATTAAAAAGTTACAATTAAAGGTTATTTTAAAAATAGTGTGACAAGCAGCAACACAACATTTGAAATTGTGCCGCTTTCATCAAACGGTGAGCACTGCTGGAAAAATATATTCTGCAGAAAACCTTAAACATTTTAAACTGAAACACACTTGGAATGTGTACCTGCCAAGCAATGCGAAACAAACAATGCACAATACTGTGCAAGTGACCCTGGCTCTTTTGTTGTGCACTATCTGCTTGTGTAGATGACAAAACTCCTGCCAACGCCAGGAACAATGCAATTAATGAATGGCAGCCATTCAATGCTTCTTACACTGCAAGCTTTAAGCAGACCAGCTATAAATATTTTGAAGAAAATGAAAATCTTGTGGTGGCTCACCAATTTGACATGGCTGTAATAAACATTTATGGCAGATGGAAGAAAGTACTGTTTCAGCAAATATTTAATGGGAACAAGAAGAAACCGCATACCAAGTTAGAAATATATAGGTTGCAAAAAATTCGACAAAATATACAAACCAGAGCTTCACAATGATTACCTTTCCCTTTCTTCTTCTCAAAGCCTTCAAATAGTGATTGGTCGATTCCAATTCCAGAATCAATCGATTCCACTGGAATCGAAATTAAACAGAATCCCTGGTTTTGGGATGAAAATCATTGATTCTTTACAAAAAAAACCATCCCTGAGAACATTTTTTAGTCTCTCAGGTATCGCTGATTAATCAATGAGATTGTGTGTATAAACGGCAAATTATTCTAGGTTTCCGATTGTATTGCTGCTAATATAGAGCACGAAAATGTGATTCTTAACTCCATTGGTAAACGTCAACCACAAAATAAAAACTTGTTCGTCAATGATCGTTGTACATTACATTACATTCAGTATCAAAATAAATACAGTAAAACCCTCTTAAGAAGTTTCCCATTTAAGAAGTTTCCTGGTTAATAAGTATAATAATTTTTCACATGTCTATATGCACATGTGTAGTTTCACCCATTTAAGAAGTTCTCCTGGTTAATAAGCATTACTTTTTCTTCACCCAATACAAACGTCTTAACAGGGTTTTACTGTACTTATATATCATGCAGGGCAGTTACTAATGCCTATATCCCCAAAAATAAAAACTAAAAATACAGTATGTACTTCATTGCATAATCGTCGCACCGCAATGTTTTGTTTACGTGTATGGACCAGAGATGATAACTACTTGGTTCAAGTCCGAAGTACGATACTATTAGAACAAAATGGTTGCTGCAAGAATGGATTATAGTTAGTACCAAAATATTCCACTGGAACGAAAGTAGAACATCATAGCGCTACTAGTTTAACAGTCCGCCATCTTGTGTATTTGTCTCGCACGTGGACTTTCCCAACTGAACGTAGCATATCTATCACGTCTCAAAATAAAAAGTTTGTAAACACTGCAACTGTAAAACACGGTAGTAAAATTTTTCCATTGTTATTGAAAATCACTTTCTACTTCACAAATATTTTAAAATGTTAAATCGGCAAGCACAAACAATTAATTTTTTTCAAGTACAACCCGCAGAAGTTGAAACAAAAACTTCAAAAGAAACGGAACTTGGAAAACTACTGTATTGATCGGTTTTCTAATAACCAAAAGTGTCTATTTACCAGTACATTTTTATTCACAATCTTTACTACGTAAGTACTGGTAAATATGTACTGCTGATCACAAAATGTGTTCCCACAAAATGTGCATATTTAATTATGCACGAAATTAGGTTGCCAAACAAAATCAACCTAACCTACAAGTTCTAGTAAGTTATATAAATTTAGTCAATTTGCACAGATCTTGTTTTTCTGCATGTACAAATAGGCCTGTATGTGTGTTTTACATACAGTAAAACTTCACTACAACAAACTCCAAGGGACCCAAATCGCCATTTGTTTGTTATAATGAAGTTCTTTATACTGAAATCAAAATTCAGGTTAATCATTTGTTTCCTCAACAATCTATAAAATCAAACAAATGCATTTTTTAACAGCGCACAGTTCTCATTTTGGAAACAAAAACCAATATTTAATTTTTGTTCAACTATGTACAAACTTTGTGGAAGGGCAATTGGAAGTCAAACTATGTTGACAAACTTGACAACTTTGGTCACCAAATAGTAATGCACAACTGACCATAAGGTAATTTGCTAGCAGAACTGTCAAAAAGTGCACTCGTTTGTGAGATAAACTATACTGTTATTCTGGTATTCTAAAGATGCAAGTCATGTTTATTGTAGGCTGTATTTGACAGAGACGGGTTGACATCTGTGGGACAATACGTAGCATCAGGTTCTTGGTGTGCAAGCATGGTTCTTTACATAGCATTATAACCTCACTTGTTGCTAGCCTAGATCATCACTTAACCACAGTGTTGCACTTGTCCTAAAAGTCTGTACATAAAACTCGTGACTACCACAGAAAATAACTGTAACATCAGAATACCAGTTAACATGAGAATACCAGTTGAATTGTTTTTCTTTTCATATCATCCATCAATGCTTAAATTTTATACAGTATATTGCACAAGAGATGTTCTTTATAGTGAATATTTAATAAATTAACAGTTAATTGTACACAAAAAATTCATACTACTGAAAGTTATTTACATGTAAAAGTATTGGGCTTTGTTGGGACCAAACAGTTGGTTCTTTGTAGTGAAGTGTTCTTAATACTGAAGTTTGTTGAAGTGGTGGTTTACTGTACCTAGTTTATGTAGTAATTTAATTTCTTTCAAATGGACTATGATGGTTATATGTATAAGAAAATAAAATGTGTTAAAGAACACTTAAAAAAAAAAACACTTGAATCGGACTCGGAATCTAAGAATAAAATACCAATTTTAAGAATCAATGTTGGAATCTGAATCTGTGTATTTTAGGAATTGACCCAACACTACCTTCAATGCTTCAGTCCAAAGCAAAGGATTGCCAACCACTGTGAGGGGTAGGAACAGAGAAACAGGCAACGTCTTTTTGGAGGAGGGTAGTGACAGTAAAAGAGGGAGGGGGGGGGGGTAATAGCCACTCACACCTCAGCTGATCTTCTTTTAAATGAAAATGATAGTATAGCACGCCACCATGATTTGGCTGTCCGCACAGTAGTGAGATATTTATTACAGGTATTATCCAAATATATCATAATCACCTCACAATAAATAAATAGCTTATCATTTGTGTGTATAAGAACTTCAGACAAGAAAAACACACTCATTTGGCTGCTATCTACATACTACCAGCACCTCCATTCCTTTACAGACATGTAGAAATAATATTTTAGAATAATGAAATGTGTTTATTTTAACGATAAATTTAAACACATTTTATACTCTAGTCAAAGCTCTAACGTAATCTATTTTTCTACACTCTAATAACACATTGCCAATTAGTTTCAAAGCATACTGTATTTTGTTTTATGCCCTGTCTAATTTGCGCCACTGAAGAACTATGCTTGTTTGTTAAATCGTTTGCAGATTACATCAATCCCATCTTGAATTTCGCTCGTGCATTGTTATCAAAACTGCTGATGAGAACAAATGCATGATATGCCATATTGCCAAGTTGGAGAATAGTTGACATTTGCGAAGAGGATTGAGTAGGTCCATGTCTATCGTAACTTTGTGAACCCACACAACCATATTCAAAGAGCAAATGATTCACTAATTACATTCAAAAATCTTGTTTTCATGACTGAAACGATACACACTGAATGCACCACACATTCTCCATGGAAACTGACTATGAACACAAGCTTCTGGTTAGTGGCAATGAGAACGTATCCAGCACTCATAGGTTGGCAGTAATGAAAATGTTTCAAGCATCTTTTACTATGCATCAAAAGTTCTATGAACTTATGATTATTATCTTGGCGGTGTTTTAGAGGGCATGATTATTGGATTATCAAGAAGCATCCACTGCTGATCTTGCTCGAATGTTACTAGTTTAATGGTTCCTTTTGTTATTCGAGGAAATGAAATCATACATTAAATACAATGTTTTCAAATTCTGAATTAGGCTATTGGTTTCTAACAAACGTGAAGAGGTTAGGTCAAAAATTCAAGACTACAGCCATCATTTTTATACTGGTCCACTACAACGAAATTGTGTTGCATAATATACAAGGCTGGTGCAGACACAATGTATGTTTATACATAAATAAATACATAAATTTGAAAATTAGAGTGAGAACATTATGTGAGTAAATAAGGTATACAGTGAAACCTCTATCCATCGTTTTTCAAGGGACCAATGAGAAAAAACAATGCACGCTAGAAAACTAAACATGCGGGAAACACATAACATACCCCCCCCCCGCCCAAATTTAAAAAAAAATAAAAACATAACCTCACAAATTATTTATAATATGTCCATCATATGAAAATTTACACTTCAAATATGTGTGTATTGAATATGGTCGTGGCTCATTTGTATTACCGACGATCTAGTTTAACGTCAAAGGTGGCAATCCGAGACATTTGGCGATGTCAGCATGCTTTTCACCGGGACATTTCTCTACCTCCTTTATTATTTCAAGGCATTCTTCAAGTGAGCGAACACATTTTGAAGGCCGCGAAATTGTTACAGCAATAATTCATAAATATTTTTCACAGACCTTAAAATAAAAATAATGTACTCTACTTGTTAACAAAATTCACAAAACTGTTGCTATCTAAACGGAAAACGTAACAAGTTAAGTATCTACAAGGCGAAACGTAACCTCTCCGACTCATGCGCATGCGCTCGACTGCCTTTGGCTTTACTTGGAAGTGGGCAAAATGGCGGAATAAAATTCCCAAAATCCTTGTTGTTACTGCAATTTAATCACACTTTACTGGAATGCGAAAATAAAAGCACACATCTACAATAGAACAAAACGAATTTGTACACAATGCGTGTTCGAAATATATTGAAAATAATTTGGATATCAACATAAAAAAATATTTCGTCTATAAATAATTACGTTTTTCCTGTTGGTGGCAACATGTTTGTTGTTCGTAACGAAAATACGGCAATGTTTGTGTTAACACACACAACTTATAGTATGTAAAACGTTTCTTAAAATAAGATGAACGATTTCCAAACATATTTGAAACAATAACGGTGAAATTTATAGTCTAAACAAACCAAACATCTTACGTATATACTCGTGTATAGTGCGCCCTCGTGTATAGTACGCACCACGATTTTTGCAACAAGTTACAGGGAAAAAAATTTTTTAGTGCCTCGCTAGTATGTAAAAAAACACGGGAGGATGAGCCGAGCGAGCGGTGAAACAGCACGAGTGACAATATGATGGAGGGGTCAGGAAGGCGGGGGAAAGAAAGGAACCATAGCTGGCAACATATAAAAGAGAAAGGAAAGATAACATTCACACTGGTTAAGAGTGTGAAGGCAGAGAGGGTGGTGGCGAGCCAGGAGGGGTGGAGTTCCTTGTCTCTCTGTCAAGGTCGCTTGCTGCCTGCCAGCCCTCACCTCGCGCATGCATGCGTGCCTTGCTCTGTTGTGCCAGCCGCTTCCAGCATGTCCCCCCCCTTCACCTGTAAGCCATTGAGATACCCTCACCCCTAAGATAACATGCAGTGACAGCAGCAAGCTTGCCTTTTTTATCTCTCCTGGTGTGTTTGAGGGGGTGGGGGAAGGTAAAAAAGAATGATGCTCTTTTTTTCTTCCTTCCTTTCCCATGAAAAGATAGCTGGTCACAGCCATCAAATATCTTTCCCGGGTGGGGATGGGGAAGGGGAAAAAAGAACAATAACGCCCTTTTCTTTCTTTCTTTCCCCATGGAACGATAGCTCATCATGAGACGTCAAAATTAACTTCTAGGGTTTTAGCAGCGATGGTTACTACAGAGCATGGCAGCAGGGGAAAGGGGGAGCAAAAGAAAAGGAAGATGAGTAATGATGGAGGAATCTGGCCATGAGAACATTCTCTCTCTGCCTCCCACAGTTGACACCCGTCGGTTTACCACTATAACTTCGGCTTCTTACCCCCCCCCCCCCCCCTCCAAGACTGACCACAGCCTTTTTTTTTCTCTGCTTCCCACTCTTGACACCCGTCAATTTACGGCTTTAACTTCCCCTTCTCACCCCCCCCTTCCTGGCGCCCCCACTCAACCGACCACTGAACTTTCTTTCACGTATTTTTTTTTCTATTTTCTGTGTATAGAACGCACCCCTGAATTTTTATAAGTTGTTTTGAAATAAAAGTGTGTGTTATACACGAGTAAATACGATATGTTTGTCAGTATTTTTGACAACGGTAAATGTTTGCCTTGTGCAGTTATGAAACGTTGTTTACACCTGTTTGTTTCGAGAAGTGTATACGAGCGTGGTTTGAAAACGTAAAATGTAAGTTAACTTTTTTTTGGCAAAAATGTCTGAACAGTCAATGCGGGAAATTTATGGATATGTGAACGATCCACGTAGGGTTTTATTCAACATTGCTTAAATAGGCAATTTCTCGGGACCGTGAAAAATTATCAATGGATCCGGGAAAATGAAAGAAACGGAAACAATGCAACGAGGTTCCATTGTACATAAAATTGGTGATCTAGTGTACCAAGAATCCTGTAAGTCACCCATTCTTATGAATCAAGGAGTCATAACAGTGAAATTTTACTATAGACAAAAAAATCTCAAAGCAAATACACCTCAAAAAATTTCCTGCCAAAGTTACGAGATAAAACCACCCACACCCTTTGTCATTCAACCAACTGATTCCAACTTATGCTCACCTGGTCGCCTGGGTACACGTCCGAGCATGCTGACAGTCCTCCCTTGGAAGGTGTGAGGGAACCTTGGTGCAGCATATGTATGTGATCCCGGCTAGGGATTGGCAGAGAGAGGTCTTGGAATGTTTCCACCCTAGTCGAGATCTGGAATTAAGTGACTTTAAAGTATGGCAAATAGTACCATATTACAGGCAATGCTTAGTACTGACAAACTTGTGATAAGAAATAGAACATTTAAAAAATGTGTAGTCACGAACAGTTGACTGATGGTGACAAATTAAGTTATAAACTGAAAAAAGAGCAATAGAAATTTTCATGAAACAACACAATTAAAACCATAACTATGATTAATTACATAACTGAACTTGATATCACAGTACATTGTTTTATTTATTGGTGAACATTTTATTGGGAATTAAAGATATTTAATTTCTCATCTCATTAAAAGAAAACCAATTTGTGCTACAGTAACGAGAACTTTGTGGTATGGTAACAGGGTTTGTATTAATGAGGTTCCACTGTAATTCCAAATAGTTTAATTAATCATCAAAAAACACTGGTACTGTAGCAAATTTCTACTTACAAAATCAGGCTTGAGAAGAATGTATCTTATACTGAATTCTTTAAGTGCAATAATTATGAGAACTGAAATGGGCACGCCCAAGACTCACACCCTAGAGGAAGACTGGCTATCTTCACTCACCCGATCACAGGTAAGGCACTGTACAGAACTGAGCAGTTTGCCATCGAACACATCTGATATAATACTGCGGTGCTTGAGCAGCTGCTTCTTGCGAGAGGACCTTGTGGGGGAGCTCGTGGAGGAGCCAGTCCTGGGAGACGAGGAGCAGCCATGGCTCTTTACCCCTGACAGTTTCGAGCGAACACGCTCCTGCTGAGGAGGTGATGGAGACCTCGACAGCCTGCAACAGCAGCACCCTTCCCAAGTCACTACCCCATTCAAGTACATATACTTTATCACTTGCATAATACACACACCACGGATAAAAATATGCCAAATATCCATACTAGGAATAAAAAACTTGCAATTTAAATTTTATCTTATTTAATCAACTTCCAGCAAGGTCAATTCTCTTTAGACAGTAAAACCTCTATTTAACAAAACTAAAGGGAGCAAAAAATGACATTGTTGTATGGCGTTAAATGTCACATGCTATTAGGTAATCCTCTGCCATCGTATACAGTTGCAAAAAAACACCGGCACATTCTACACATTGTAATGGCTGTAGCATGGAAATGGTACATTTCCGGACATGGCTTCCCTTTCCAAAATTTTAGTCTACTCAGTCCTTCCTTTAAATTTTACCGTACGCATAACTGAACATTTAGGATACCAGCCATGCAAATTCACGTGTTTAATACTATAAATTAATATACATCTAACCAGGAGCAGATCCAGCTCTGGGTCCTACGAAGGATCATGCCTTAGAAAGTATAAAAATCCACACAGCACGCAAAAAAAAGTGGTACCTCGCCAGGAAGAACATTTGATTTTAAGGTGCACAACAGCACTGTTCAAGGAGTTTCTGAACCAAAACATTCAATACACCGCATTAAGAGATTGTTATACTACGTATTTAAGATCAATTATGTTTTAAATAAGAATAGCTGTGTGCTGATATAAAATAATTATATACATTCTTAATCTTTTGCTTCCATGCATCTACAAATGTGTTGCTTCTTGAAACGCATACAATAATTTTAATTCATAACAAACCAAATAGCACAATACATTTTGGACTCTATAAACTACACTAGACCCCCGATTTTACGAACCCTGGATTTAACGAAGGTAGCGATTCTACGAATACAATCTCAGGAACCCTCAAAAAATAACAAAATTATATGACAAAAAAAAATTGTAAGGAATTACATTGACAATAAATAAAACATACTGTATCTAATTCACGGCATTAAAATATGAATTGTAGAGTTGCAGTTATTACTT